>CAJUYG010001806.1:15595-51378 GCA_910591675.1 Galerucella calmariensis | reverse complement strand
AGGAATGTTAAGCTTTTCCTACCCGGTAAACAATGTACTATTATTTGGAAAAAATGGGAAATTTTGAAAAATAATAAGAAAGTTCGCTTTTCAAATTTTTCTTGGAAGACGAAATGAAATTGATTCAAGGAATTGAAAAATTTAAGCATATTTTAGAATACAAAACTACTAATGAAGTTAGTAATGCAGAAAAGGTACTGTATTACAACTAAAGCAAACTTTTTGTATGTATTTTATTTATTGTAGAATTAAAGCTAATCCAGTCCTTCAGATGGACTGGATTATTTGAAAAAACGGAAATCAAAATATCAGCAAGTTACGTTACTTCATGTACACACTGTATTATACGGTAAGGAAGGTTAAATTAAATTCAATATTTTTCTGCCTAGAGCTAGTATAACAGAACGCTTGCACAGGTCAATTTCTATTCTCAATTGCGCATCGTACTTTATCAGGATGTACGATTGACGTCATCACTTTGGATAACATGACATTATTGTTTTTTTCAATAGAACTACATATTTTCCTCTAGATTTTTGAATTTTTGTCTTCAGTTCAAATAACAATGCCTTGGACTTTTATTATACATTTTTGTTACCCTCAATTGTTGTGGATTTCAAAAATCTGAAGAAAAATATGTTGTCTTATTAAAATTAAAATTAAAATAACAATTACTCGTGCAATTTCAAATAAAAATTGAGCTGTACAATCGTTTTGGTTCCATAGCATTCCCATTCCTACTTCTTCATAATTATAGCTTTTTATACAACTTACCGTGCAGTATGCTTATGGATGCTTATTAACACCAAAAATATGGGGGAGAGTATTGATTCCCTTTCCAAAAACAAAAAGTTCTATCAACTGTAAATTCGGAATAAATTTTCAAGTTGCATTATAGTTGTTGTGAAATTTGGAGCGCTCCGACACATCCCACAGAAATATATTGTTTTACTTCAAACAAAAAAGTTTCCAAATCACTCCTTTTGTATTGCGTGCGAGGCTATGAAAAAAGTTTAGTGATTAAAACGCAACAAAGCTGGGGTTATAAAACATTAATACTTGCGTCCTAAATGGATTTTTTATTTCACCTTTATCGTAATTCAACAAGTATTCGCGTGCTAGGCCTGAATAAAACCAGCTTGTTTGCAACAATATCTAGATCGGGAAACAAAATCTTTGGCAAACACAACGCGTCGACCTATGTTTAGATTTATCTCAGTACAGGCAACTAAATGGAATCGTATTACATGTTGCCTATCTCAGGATTAACAAAAGTGGAAAAAAGCAGGTCAAAAAAAAGCTGACCGTCATGGGATGTAGCAGATGTAATAGAACATAATAGCAATAATTTTCATAATTAATATTATTATGGCCAAGATTCTTACCGCAATCAAGATAGTGAAAATTGTATTTCATTCAATTAAAAATAGCTGTACTTCTTACAATTGTTTTTTCATTGTTTAAAATATTCGAAATCTCCTTAACCTAATTTTATACCATGGGCTTTCAAAATTGCACTTTCTCAATTTACTTTGCCGTTTTTTCAACACCGTTTTCAATTAGTTTCCTTGCCCCACTCAATGAATTGAACATCTAATTTAAAATGTCACATAATTGCGAGAAAAATGTTTTAATCGTGAGGATAGAGGCTTAATTTTGTCCATTTGATATAATTAGCCTTTTTCCTGAAAAAAATATTTGAAAATTATCAGCCTCGGCAGCACCAGTGAGGGGGTATAGTTGGAATAATACCCTTCTTGGTGTGCGTCATCGTTTGTGACGTATATCCGGGTTTTCGGCATGTCGTTCATTTTATTTGCTATTTTGACCGGCGGCCTCGAATTGCGGACCGATTACCTGATTTTGATAATTCCGTACTCGAACTGCGGACCAAACCAAGAAGACCCCTCTTTTAAAAACCATGAATTGCGGACTAAGCTTAAGTTTATACAACTAGGGTAAAGGTAAGGTGTAAAAATTAGGGAATAGTAAACCATTATCATTTCAATATTTTTTTATTTTGAATAAGAAAATTATAAGTTTTTAAAGAAATACATTTTGCTTATAATATGTTTATTAATCAACTAAAATACTATAGTCTATACAATATATGGGATATAGGAAATGTATAAATATGTTGATGTAGGTACTAATAAATCCAAGATTTATTTATTATTTACTTTATACATATAGGACAAACATTTCACGTAATTATATCTAGTAATTTCTTTATGTTCATATTGAAAAATTTTGGTAGTTAAAAAATCTTGTCGCTTTCTGACTTTAGTATCGCGTATTCTAGGTTTATCGGAGACAGATCGAAGTTTAATAATCGTATCTGTTTTAAACTGTTTTAATATATTTAAAAAGTTGAATATTGTTGGATGGGAAGAATGAAAATTTTCGTTAAACTTCGAATGGAAACTTTCGCATGCATTTGTTGTTCTCTGTATGCTGTCTGTCATTTCAGCCCACATTTCTGGAGGAAATCTTGCATCTCCGCCAATATAAAAATCTACCAAGTAATCGGCGAATGTCCTAACACGTTCGTCGTTCGGCATTTCTTCCATCAAATCAAATGAGAAGCAATCTCCTACTTCACTTGGATTCAAGAACGGCAATCCAAAACTATATTGTAACCATTTCCCTATTACACTACTTTCATCTTTATATTCCTTTGTTAAACCAATGCTTTGTAGTTTTCTAAACCAGGCCTGTCCCAAGTGAAACCGGCATCCAATGATTTTTGACTCATTCCATGTCGCAGCCACTGCGCTATGTATAGCTTGTTCAAAGTCTGCTGTCACTATTTTAGGCTTAAGTTGTAAATTAATTGTATTGCACCTTTCACAGAGAAGATCAAACAAAAATTTATACGTGCATTCTTTTTGTCTGGAAGCAAACAAAATGCTATAGGAATGTAATAGCCATTTCCCTCTATATGAATTGTGAATAATTGCAGAAAATATTTGACACAGTAGGAAAACGTGCCATCCAAATATATTTTATCTGTGTTACATAATGCAGTCATGTTACTTTCTGTAGAAAACACCACAATTTTCTTCTCTAAATTGTTCACAAATAAAAACTTCTCACCTTCCCTACTCTTTACGTCGGTTTCTTCCAAAATGGCTATTGTTTCACTTGGGCTTTTCGGTAATCGTGGTTGGTTTTTGCGCTTAAGGCAGTAAATATTATTTCGTATGTAGTTGACATCTTTTGCTGTGATGGTTGACATATTCCCTGGATTTTGTCTGAACGACGAATGTAAAATTTTTGAAGGTTTTTCCGATAAATCTTCTGCTGCCTTACGTTTAACACTATTCGAAATCACTTGTCGATTATGTTTTTTAATATCCACCGTATGGTTGTGGTTCAGTGTACTCCTTGAAAGAACGTTCTCTTCGCGCACCGTGAAAATTTTAGCAGTACAGTTTTTGAAGGTACACGTCCAAAACTTCTCTCCGCTTTTCAATGTTTTCTTGAAAGAAAATTTTGCGTTTTGGAACACTAACAAAGGTTTTCCTCGTTCACTTAAACACTCAAATACCGACATATTTATTTGATGCTGACGACAAGACATTCAGTTAAATAATGAAGTTTTGGATATTTTAAATATTCATTCAGGTAGATTAGTTATTGATAGCGTATAATAAAAGTATAGGTTTTTCCCAATTAGTGAGCAGGTAGATTTCAGGTGGCCCTTTCGACTTGGTCCGCAATTCATGGGTCATTAAAAACACATGACAAATTTTAAAAATCATTTATGGTTTTTGGTCCGCAGTTCATGTACGCCCATTTTGACATATAGCTTACCTTAAATTTAATAGATAGAATCATCAGGATCGTATTCAGCCAAATTCGGAAGGGCTATAGAGTTAATAATTACCAGCCTCTTTTTCTAACTGAAAATACTTGGGAGCTTTCAAAATACTGATGTTTTTTCATGTATCCATGCATATTTTTGGGTAATTTAAATAAATAAGATAATAAGATTAATATTCACTTTTCATTAATAATAATCGACCGTAAACAACAAAGTACAGAACTGTCGAGAACTGACGTAAGACTCATTGCCGCTACGAAAGTAACGCCTTCATAGTATTTTGAACTCTCAATTGATAGGTTGAGCTTGCGCGTAATCTAAACATCAACCAATCAAATTAGGGTTAACGTTTGTAATACATTTAAACGGTTCATCATTGTGATATTTTGATTAGGATTAATCACAGACCTGCGTTTTTCTCCATTCCTTCCTACTTAATGTGTTAGAAAGACATTAACAATCAATGACGCACACCAAGAAGGGTATTATTTCAACCATAGGTATTTTTGTATATAACAATAAGATTGATATTCACTTTTCATAAATAATAATTGACAGTAAACAACAAAGTACAGACCTGACGAGAACTGTCAGTGTGACAGTAGAAAGAGATACGTGAGACACATTGCTGCTACGAAAGTATCGCCTTCATAGTATTTTGAACCCCTTGATTAATAGATTGCGCTTGCGCGTGATCTAAACATCAACCAATCAAATTTTTGTAAGTCAAAGATTAGGGTTAACGTTTGTAATAAATTTAAACGGTTCTTTATTGTGATATTTTGATTAGGATTTATCACAGACCTGCTTTTTTCCATTTCTTCCTACGTAATGTACTAGAAGGGTATTATTTCAACTATAATAATTTAAGATAACTATACATATGTCATATCCCAGACTTTTAATGAACCAACTAACGCTTCAACTAAGACATTTTTATTATCTGACGCGGGAAAACAAGGACATGTAAGCCATCGTCTTAAGTCCCGGGCAAGATGATTCTGTATTTTTGAAAATCCCAATTTTGCTCCAGGAAGATCATCTTCGGTTAATTCCATTATAATTCTGAAGTATTTGACGTTATTATGTCTATTCAAATTAAAAACATAATGTAGGTGCCTCCCACTGATGCTGCCTCTAGCAGATCTTTTTTAAATCTTTCAGGAGAAAAGGCTAATTAGAAATATGGTTATTTTGATATTACCGTTCCCGTCATTATATAAAATGTAATCCTGATTACCTACTATTTCAGTAGGTACCACAGATGGTGATATTATCAGGATATTTATATTGGTTACGTCTATGTTGGAATATAATACAGGGTGTCTCATTATATTCTGACTGTTTTCAAGAGCTTATATCTTCGAAACGGTTCTGGATAATAAGATGCGGTTTCCACAGTTAGATTTAAAATTACCGTAAGTTTTGTTTATATAAATGGCATACTTCCGGTTTACTCGCTAGAAAAGTGGCGTATTTTCAGAATACAGTAGATGTAATTTTTTAAAGGGACACCCTGTATATTTAGCAATTTCTTGAAAGACGCATATTTTTACTTCATAACAGTACTTCAAAGTTTGAAATCGGTGCACAGGAAGCGAAGTTAGATAACTTCAACTAGGATACTGTAATGATTTAGATATAAAGTTGGAACTTTATTAGCTAAAGTGAACTGTGAAAAACAAATATTTCAAGAGGAATATTTTCCATTACCTGCCGTATGTTATTTTTTAATTCCTCAATAGTAGCGGGCATCGAGTTGTAGACTCTATCTTTCACCAATTTTCATACAAAAAAATCTGGAACAGTCAGGTCTGGAGAATTTGGAGGCCATTCTATTGGACCAGTCCTACCAATCCAATTGTTGGTTAACATATTTTCCTACTCCTACAGCGGCGCTGGAGACAATGCTAGACCTTCCTCCGCTACATTGTGTCATAATGTGCGAAGCAAGGGCAGCACTAACCCGACTGGAAAAAGCTTCAGACCATGACGTGGCACATGGGAGAGGACACACAGAGATAAGGCATGTGGATGATGACATTTTCAAAATGCCAACAGACCACATGACCACCAAATATATCTTTCGCAAGAACTTCGAGATTGTCATCAAAGATCGAAAGGAGCTTGAGGAAGAGAACGCACCACCACTTAGTAGAGCGAATGAACTGATCTGGTATACATACGGATCAAAAAATGAACTCGAACATTTTGGTTCAAAATACCATCTTGTTCTAACTGGTTCTTACACAATGTGACTGTCAATGATCGCAATATTTTTGTGATGTGACATTTTAACGCCTCCTTGATTATTATTTATTCATAAGATTTCTGAATCATTACAGTATCCCAGAAAAAGTTATCTAACTTCGCTTTCTGTGCACTGATTTTAAACTTCAAGGTTTACAAAAGTAAAAATATGCGTCTTTCAAGAAATTGCTAAATGTACCGGGTATCCTATTTTGAAAATTACATCTACTGTATTCTGGACATACGCCAGTTTTCCAGCGGGTAAACTGGAAGTACGCCATTTATATAAATGTGTCACAACAAAATTCACGGTAATTTCAAACCTAACTGTGGAAACCGCATCTTATTATCTAGAACCGTTTCGAAGATATAAGCTCTTGAAAACAGTCAGAATATAATGAGACACCCAGTACAACTAATCTTGGGAAAATTGTGTGCAAAAAAGTTCATCCTGAATACCATAATAATATATAAAAAGTATTAATTTCGAGAACTTTTAAATTCAAGCGTTCAATTATATTCGTGAATATACAGGGTTGAGATAAAGTATGGAACTAAGTAAATATATTTTAAACGAAAAGAACGATATTTATGGAAATTTGCAGGTAAGTGCAATGGAACAAAATGCATTTGATGTACATTTTTTTGTTGATCATATACTTCCAGTTCAATCGGAAATGTCATCAACTTCTCCAATTTAAACGAGACACCCTATATATTCTTACAGATTTTGAAAGAGCTTATTATTTTCAATTCATACATACTGAGTTTAGTGTAAAAAAACTTGTGAAAACGGGGAATATATAGCATTTCAATCAACCTCCTTTGATTTTTTTGCATTAGAGCAAAAAACTATTTAGATAATTTATGGTTTTTTTATGCATAGTAATAAATAAACGAGTACAGTTTAGTACTTTTTTTGTTCTCCAAGTTCCAAATTCTAATTGACGGAAATGAATTTTACAATTTAGAATGGTTCAATTAAGTGAAAAAGAGCGTATTGAAATTTCAATGATGATCGGTTATGGTGATCGTGTTAGAACTCATGAAGCAGTGTGTCACATTTTCAATAATTTGCATCCGGAGAGATATAGTAGCAACTATAACATCACGTTTTAATACAACTGGCATCGTGAAAAATTTGCTGAAACCTGGAAGACCGTGGGTTGCAACGAACGAAGCTGTTGAACAAAATATTGCAATCGATTTAGAAGAATTACCTTAAACTTCCACCACAAATTTGACACTAAACCATGGTATCAGTCGACGTTCTGTAGGAAAGATATTATTAAAAATGGAAGAGTATCATGCGTATAAGATACAGTTGGTTCAAGAATTGTCAGACGATGATTTTGATCTTGGAACATAAAACAGACAGGAAGTAGTCTAGCCACTCATTAGCTGTATAAGAAAATCTGACGGAAGTCGCCATTTGCAACACCCTAATTATGACTCATTTGTAAAGTTGACGTTTACTGACGTAGATTGTAGGCACGTTTTTTTACATCATTTACTCACCATTGGTTGAATGACGTCAGTCTCCGCTGCAACGACATGTTGGAGTCATCAGTGGCACATAAAAAGACAGTTGTTATTTAAATCATCTGACCACCGACAATCTATTTCTAAGTTGATTGTTGTTATTAGCAGTTCATCTGATAGTTCCATTTGAAATTTTTTCAATTTATGACGCTGTTGATAGCGCCGTCAATACCTTGTTACCACATTTTAAATTTATTCCTATCAATTCGTCCATTCTTTGACTGCTTCAAAAAATCGTTAGTTTTTTGAGGTTTTTTCGATATCATATGACTCTGGATTAATAGTTTTATAGTTTTGTGTTTTTTGTGTGTTCCACTTAAGATAAAACGTGTCTTTTTGTTGAATTTGTGACTGATTTAATTCATAATTTCTTAGGTCTAGAACTAGTGTGCAGCTTTGATGGTCTGAGATAAAATCACTATTTATATAAAAGTTTTTTATATTATTTATGGTATCAATATTAGACCATGTTAAGTCCACCACACTATTGCCTCGTTCGCTCAAGTAAGTGTAGTGTCCTAAATGATCGTAATATCGCCCATTAAGTGTAAAGAAACCTGCGTCTTCAAATACCTCATTAAGTAAGGTCCCTCGTTTATTAATCGTTAAATCCATTGAGTTCCTCGTTACTAGGGGAAAATTATTTTCAAAAAGATTATTATTATCAAAACTGTTAAGTTCGCCAATTCTTGCATTAAAATCACCATAACTAATTACTTTATATTCTGAATATTTACGTCTAATATCATTTACACACTCATCAAACATATTTATGCAAACCCTATCATCTAATTTTGGTTTAAGGTAAACTATGCCTAAAACAAACTTAATGTTATTAATTTCAAATTTAATAAATAACCAATGATTTGATTTTTCAACAATATCAGCCTTATTTTCTAGTTTTAGTGACTTTGACAAAAGAATCATTAAACCCCCGCTTCCTCTACCTCTCTGTTTGTCTTTTATTGCGACAGAAAGGAACATGTTATTATTATTTAAAAAATATGGTAAACTTGGATTTTCTAGAGTTATCCATGTTTCTACGATTCCTATAACTGGAAATTTACAAAAATTCTTTATTCCTTCCATATCAAAATTAATTATTGTATTAAATCCTTAACAGTTCCAGAAAAGTAGGGGAAGTGGAGCCTCTATGGAATCTTTATTTTTAACGATATCTTGTGAATTTTTTTGGTTTTTCGGGTCATCTAGTTTTTTGGGGCTGCGCTATAGTCACTTCTAAAAGCCGATCTTGATTTTCGTCCTATTTCCATAGTTTTCCATTTATGGTGATTTTTTTGTACCCTACTTTCGTTTGTTTTCCACTTTTCCTTTCATTCTTGGCAATATCCCTGAGTTTTTTCTGAAATTCTTGTTCCTTTTTCGTTAATTCAGAGTTAATAAAGACTTTATTCGTCAGATTATTCAATTTGCTTTTGTTCTTCAAAATATCATATATTTTGAAAAAAAAAAGTTATACCTACATATAGTTAGTATAAATATAAAATGTGACTAGGTTTTAACACCATCGCGACTGAAATACTACAGAAACTGGTTGTTAATCACCGAAATGCGCTGAGAATAATTATTATTGCTTGTGGCATCACCCTCTCTCCTCTGATAAAACTGCCAAATATTCGTAATATATTTCATTATGTTGTGCGAATTTTCGAATATATTGTTGCCAGGCGCTGTTCTGCCGCAGTCAGATTCACATAAAATAACAACCATCATAAGTACACCGGAATGGAGCTAGTTTCTGCGAGAAATCGTCTTCAATTTGGCAGCTGAATCGAGAATATGCTAGAAAATAACACCATTGTGTGTCGACGTCATCTCATAAATCAGTTAAGACATTAGCGGCTCCTGATATTTTGTAAAATCTCTCTGATTTACTGTAGAGTTTTCAATGAATCTGTCATTAGATTTTAGATGTAATACTATTGATTTATTGTAAGCAAATATTGACAAATAACAAACTGTTTCCAAGAATGGTATAGGTATTCTAAGGCAGCTTTGGCATTTGAATTTAAGTTATATTTGAAGTGAGATCACGAAAAGATAATTCACCCCAACAATGGAATGTGTGTAACTAGTTTCGGAGGATAATTATCATCATCTGCCTATAAAAGAAAACATGGTTACTCGATTAGAAGCGATATTAATACAGTTTGGTTAAACGAATTATTTTGGAACAAATCGGATGTAAAGAGTGAAAAATTAGGAAATAATAAAATTTAAACAGCAGCTTCACCTACAATTTAGCTCGTACAATTGGAAGGAGCATGTATGTTCAACTTCCCATCGATGGCAAGTGTATGGAAGCAGTTTATAAACTTTTGCACAGAAAAAGCGTATGATATCGACAGAGCGGATATACCTGTGGAAGAACTGGCGCTCATTCTTGAAGACTATGCCTTCAACATGCGAAAAAAGAACTCCGGAGACTACAAGGAGAGTGTTATCAAAGTTCTATGGAATTCTACAGCTAAGCAGTTGCAGGAATATTTTTTCGAAAGATATAATCGCAAATTTAATCCATTCTCTGACATAGAATTTGTCAGCGCAAGAGCTGCAAAAAATGCTAAGCGTCGGAAGCTACCAATAGATCCAACCAAGAGAAAGGCAAGTTCATCCGCACTATCAGCATACGAATTGATGAAGATTATTGAGCTTTGGGACGAAAATACTCCGGAAGGATTGCAAAGAAAGTTCTTTCACATTGCTGCTCATGAATTGGCCTGGAAAGGAAATGCAGGAGCGGCAGCAACAATAGAATATTTTGTGGAGGAAATTGGCAATCAAGGGAAACCAACAGGACGCATTGAGTAAAACCCGGTTTTCTCCAAGACCACTCAAGGCGGTTCGAAAAGAATGGCCGATAGTAAGTGGCTTGTACCGAATACAGTCAATGAAGAATTATGCCCAGTTAGACTGTTCAAAAAACTAATAAGCAAGCGAGACGAATTCATCAAAACGAATCGTTTATTTTTAACTCCAAATCCAAACTGGCACCACCCCAATCCCAAAGGTTGATACAAGAACAGCCCGGTTGGACAAAATACAATATTTTCCCTGTTCAAATCGGCGGCATTAGTGATTGGAATCGATGTCAACAAGATCAAGATAACAAATCATTCTACGAGGGCCACTGATGTTTCAACTCTAGCCAAAAGGGGAATTGGAGAATAGCAATTAATTAAAATAACAGGGCATGGTAGCAGTCACTCCATGAAACCATATCCGCAAATTGACTCGGGCCATCATCAGGATATAATTGACGCAATGAGGTCTGCTTCAACTTCTGCAAAGACAGTCCAAGAATCTATAAATCAAGAGCAAGCAACTTCGAATCAACCTGCCATAGTATACAATAATTGCGCTTTTAATATAAATATCAATCATAATGGTCCATGAATTTAGAAAATATTTAAGCTTTTTGTTGAAATTGATCAAAATTATTATGTAAACAAATGAAAATTAGATTGTCAAAAAAATATTCTGTCATTTCAAACGTCAAAAAAATTTCCAATATAATTCGCTGTTGGGTACCCACCAGGAAAAAATTTCCGATAAAATTCATCCGTTGCTATGGTGATCTGACAGAAATACACGTTCTGCTTGGTTAAAAATCACAAGTGTGGAATTTTCCTATAAAATATCACCTGCTTAAAATGGGAATGTACAACGCGGATCTCAATTGCAACATCGGATCCCATATGAGCTTGAGGTACTAGACTGAAAACAAACAATTTCTGGACAGGCCTGTAGCAATTGGCACACATCCCTGATCCAATGGACCAATTATGTCTAAGCAACGGTACGGGTTGGGTGTACTAAATGTGAAAGTATAGTACCATGGTGGGAAAATAGTTATTTTCTACGATCACCAACCAAAGTAGGCTTTTGCACACTTAAATCTAACCGCGGAGTTGATGTTCCGCGAGCTGTCATAATTTGACATTATTGACGCTCTTAAGCAGAAAGTAACTTTGGAGCACGCCTTATTTTATTTATAGATAAAAGAAAGCTAGTAGTTATTTTAATTTAATCTGTAGAATAAAATATTTCAGTTGATTTTCTAATATGTTGTAGCATTCAACAGTATTTCCGTAATAATTGAAAAAGAAATAGTGAAACGTTAACTTTGTTGGTTAACATTTCAGATAATAAAAATGTACAATAATCACTTCAGAATTTAGATTTTTGGTGGAATAGTATATATATATTTACTGAAAATATTTCATTCAAATATTCAATAAATTATCCCACTTTTGTGATTTGTGGTGTAATAAACTAGTAGACCAAATGTCAATATTCTAGAAGTATTTTACCGCGAAATTTAAAATTTTGTACGGTCTTCAAATAAGGATGAGAAAGGCTCCGGCAGGTATTCTCTCATCGTTTGTCGACAATACAACAACTGTGCAGTAATCCATGTAATTATTTCAACACTAGTTCAAACAAAAACTAATAGGCTGCCGTAACCCATTAAGTACCTATCTGGATTACCGGTATGTTATTTTTCTTGTTACCTTTATATTTTAGAAATTTCGTAGTTCAATATTAATATTCAATGAGTAATTTTTTTTTTGTACAAAATGGCTACCCATTTTGGAAGCCACATGGTTATACCTTTCCTCTCCTATCTAGCTTAGTTTAATATTAGATATTTTTAGTTTGATATGATAGTTTCTTATTTTTCAATACAAATCAGATATTTGTCCAGGATGAATCCTTAAGTTCAATTGTTAAATTGTATTTATTGAGCTGGACAGGTATCCTCAAGCTTAAATTTTTTCTCACTTTTTTTTTTTCATTCCGATATAATTATTATAGCAGTTCCTGGGAAGATCAGTTCCCGGGAAAAACAGTTTCTTGGAGCACAATTTCCTTGCACATAAAACAGTTTCTGGAGAGTCTGACTGTTTCTGGGGCACAAGTTCTTGTTTGACGGGCAATTTTTCTGGGTCACAGTTCCTGTGTGGCTGACAAGCTTCTGGATCACAGTTCCAGTGTGACAGGCAGTTCCTGTTAAACTGAAAAGTTTTTCAAATACCGTTCCTGCAGTAAATCCGTAGTACCTACATCGACAGCTACATCACCTTTAGCTTCAAACAACTGTATTATTGTGCTAAGTATTTTTGTTGTTGTATTTGCTAATTACCCTTTTTTAAATAATGTTAATTTCATTACTGTAATTATATACATTTTTTTTACTCTATTAGTTTTATTTATTATACAGAAACTTCAAATTTTTTTTTCAAACAAATTAAAAGTTAGCTAACTATTAAATTTGATTTTTCCCTATTTTTCTTTTGGGAAAGAAAATTAGTGGAAATCTGAAAAATATTTTACATTAATGTAATAAGTGTTGCCTACGTACATAGGTACACAAAACTGTTATCTGAAAACTGCTAAGTACAAACAATGGCAATTAATTTTATTTTTCTACAGTCACATAGGAAAGTAGGCTTTTTCGCTTGCCATTGACAAGTAAAAGTGGACGTTTCTTGAAGAGAGTTACTTTACGCTTGCCGAGCGTAGAAAATGGCAAAACGCTCGTGTATTTGTGTATTAAGAGCGGAAAGTGATACTTTGCCGACGCGTAGCGGAGCGCGGGCAACGCACTTTCTGCTCGAATTGCACACAAGATTTTTTCTACGATCACCTTATTTTTAAACAAATAATTAAAAAAAAACATGAAAAGTACACTTTATTAGAATGTGATGCTGAAAACATGTAACAATTACTTATTATTTTTATTTATTGAGAATGTTTGTGACTTCTTTGCTTCATAACCCACAGTTTAGTGTATTTACTGATGTTAATATCATTTTTTACTTGCAAAGTGCTTCGAAGCCTCGAATATTGTGACCACAAGGTTGAAGATTTTAGAGTTTTGGATTTTTCGCCAAAATAAGTCAGCAATACATTCTCCGAATATTTTTTAATTTTCTTTGAGCGGCACCAATCCATGAAAATATTGTATTGTTTTTCGTATTTACCTCTGGATTTAGTTGGCAGAAGATTAAGAGTAATATTTTTAGCAAAATCTGCTATATCTGGAGATGTGCTTGAAAATTCACTGTCACTATCCATTTTTCAAATAGCTATTTATAAACAGACAACTTTTTTATAAACTAAAAATGAAATAATGACGTTTCATTAATTCCATAGTCTACTATTTTCACAAAATAGTAGGTAGGTACTTAAATATGCAATCACTGTTGCATCTAGGTGTATAATGCATTGCCTACCTTCTGACTGTAATATTTCTACTACGTAAACTTGTCCGTATAAATCAATACTATGAAAACGTTATATTTGTTATAAGTTGTAAATATTAATTTTTATCTTGAACTAAGAAATAAATCCTTCACTGTAGTATTGAATCAAAATAATATCAATGTATGAGGTTTAAATTATTTTATAATTTCAATAAAATTGAACATATAAAATATACAACTCCATCTATTTGTTGGTAGCGTAACCTGCAGCGTTGTAAATCCAGTAACTTGTATGAATTGTAGATATCAGTCAAATTATATAGGAATATTTATTAATTTCGTTCGAAATATCTTAAAATATTAATATTTCAACTAAAATATTCGGACTGCTCTACATTTTGTTTTAATATATCTATTATTTACTACCTTTCTTTAGTTTATTGTAAATGAAAACAGGCGAGCGGAAAAGTACGCTCTAGAGCGTAAATAATGTCAATTATGACAGATCGCGGAAAACATCAACTTTGCGGTTAGATTTGAGTGTGCAAAAGTCTACTTTGGGTAGTGATCGTAGGAAATAGTAATTTATGTATTTTAAGAGCGAAAAGTGATACTTTATTGCTTGAGAGTTGGACGGATTAGAATTCAATGAGACCTCTGGCGGAAAAAATTGTGACTGTTGCAAAGAGTAAAATAATTCGTTTTGCATTGTTTTTCTATTATATTCAAGGTAATTACCGTAAATTCGTACTTTATTTGTTCAATTTTGTGTCAGTGACAAGCTTAAAACTGTGTTTTTCTATTTAACTCAACTGCCATCATCTCTGAGGTAATATTCTTATCTGATCAAAGATATTATGGAAGAGGTTATGTTATTCTATTTTTTGTTTTCATTGCAGATCGAAGAGATAATAAGTCGTTATTAAAGATTTGAAATATTAATCATTACAAACGTACCTTCCCAGCATCATTTCTGAGGGAATATTCTTATATAATCAGAGATATTATGGAAGAGGTTATTCTATTTTTTGTTTTCATTGCAAATCAAAGAGAAAATAAGTCGGTATTAAAGATTCAAAATACTACTCAATACAAACGTACCTTCCCTGCAACTTTTGTAGGAATGACTATATCAAAAATAAAAGAAAAACACGAAATCGTTGTACTTTTCACAAATATCAACCATACCTATTACTCTAAAAATAAAAATATTAGGAGTCAAATTTAGTTTAACAACACAAAATACTAAAGCACAAAGAAAGAAAAATCAGAAATTTTACAAAACACACACTGAAAATAACTAAAACAGCAAAATAAGACCACTCAAATATCAAAGGGCTTATAGGGCAGCTGATTTGTTTTACTCGTTGCTAAGATGACATTGACATTTCAGAGCACCATCTATCGAATTCTACTTTTCCCAGTAATGGTTACTCGGAAGCAATAATGTCACGTTTTTGCTCGTAATATATACAACATTTTTTCTGCAATCACTTAATTGTAACTATTTGAAACAAATATGAAAAAGAATTCATGAAAACTTTTAAAATCTGTCAGTTTAAATATGTCAATTCAAATATGTTTCAAACTTTTCTATCTGTCACTGTCAATAGAATTGTGTTTGTAGTATCGGTTGTTATGGGCAACGAGCGTTCTGCCATTTTTTACGCTCGGCGAGCGTGAAGTAACTCTCCTCAAGAAACGTCAACTTTTCGTTGTCAATGGCAAGCGAAAAAGCATACTTTTCAATGTGATTGTAGAAAAACACAGTTGTATTGACAAGAACAGATATAAAAGTTTGAAACCTATTCGAATTGACATATTTGAACTGACTGATTTCAATTTTTTCATAAATTCTACTTCATATTTGTTTTTAATAGTTACAATTAAGTGATTGCAGAAAAAATGTTGTATGTATTACAAGCAAAAACGTGACATTATTGCTGACGCGTCGCACGACATCTTTCTGTTTCGACTGCCAAAGTACTACTTTCTGCTCTTGATACACAAATAGCTATTTTAACACCACACAATTTTCCACGATTGACAAATGAGTGGAAAGTGACAGATGTATATATGAAGTACTACAATTTACTTTGTTGTATTCAATATTTCATACATCTAGATCCTACCTATTTTGATCAATTATTATCACGCCAATTGAAGTAATCGAACAAAGTTCATCCTTTCAAAGGGGGTTCAAATATACATGAGATTAACCTAATAGAAAAGTGTAAACGGGAATTATTTGATGCTCAGAATAACATCCAGAACCACTACATATTATGAGATTGAATCGTTATGTCCAAGTACTTGTTCAAGTACTTATTAATCTAACACATTCATACAAGATCAATCTTCTCAATGTGTCGCTGCGCGCGCACGTACTTTCTCAGGCTTCTTTCTTTTTCTGGACCTAGCGCCTCAAAATAGGAATTTCCCTAGTAGATCCCGGTGAAAATACTGCTGGGCCTGATGGAGACTGGTCTTTTCACACAATCAGTGCAACCAAGCAGAAAAAAAGCCAAAAAAGTATGGAGATCAGGATCTGAGTACTTGACTGGCTGTACGGATTCAATTGATCTACAATTCATTTTTTGTCGGGTATAGCCCGCGAAGTAGATGTGCGTTCCTAATGAACCGTCTACTATTTGAAAAGTAATTTTCAAATTTTTGGTATGATCTTGACATTTTCCGATAACACGCTCAACTAATGATATGACAATTGTAACAAGAAACTGTGGTCGAGAAAATCATCTCTGATCTCTTTCTGTTGGTGCACGACAACACACTTTATTAGAAGTCAACATCCATATCGATTTTCTCATTCCCAAACAAGAATAGCAAAACATACAGTGAAGGTCACAGATTCCAATAACAGTGCCTTGCTGAGTGAGGATTTTAGTTTAATAGGAATATTTTTCTTCGATTCATTTATTTATCGAGGAATGAATTTGCCGTTGTGTTACCTGTGGAAAGACACTCATAGTACATATCGATTCACCATCCTGATTAATAAAGTATCCTCAATTCAATCGCAATAAAAATCCTTCCTCATTACAGTTGAATACCACAGCCATAGCATATCTAGTGGAGATGAAAACAAACAGCTGTCAAAAAGTGTATAAACATCGAGGTTCATGAGAATTTTAACAATACATTTAAGTACACCACTGTTGAATAAAATCGAATAAATGAGTTATGTTCCTTAATCGCACCTGCTTCTTACCCGGCTCCATTCTAAATCTCAGCCACTTCGGAAATATACGCCTGAGAAAGTTGCAGGATGGAATGCAGCTTGTAATGGACCATTGCACTTTCTACTGTATCCGTTATATTGGCTCCGTTATCCATAGCTACAAATTTTCCCCAGATAATAAGAATGATTTATGAGGAATTCTACTTTGAAACTGTTGCTCAGCCGTATAAGTTAGGTCCCAGCAGATAATCAGTTCCACAAAAAAATAAATAAAAACCTTTGGTGATTCTCGAAAAAGTAATTACCAATTTCAAGTTGATTATATTTCGGCTAAGCAAAGTTGTTTCCCAGAAAAGCCTGAAATATTGTTGTGGGAGCTTTGTCAAAAAGTTATAAGGCAAAAGGTTCAGATGACCATGTTAAAATTTGGTGCTAATAAGATACAGAGTTTTTGTTTCAATTATTCCAATAAGAACTTGCAGCTGAAAAACAAACATCCGCTGAACATCTAATGAATTACCGAATACAATAAAAAATATGAGGGATGCGATTAACATTACAGCATATTTGTTAATCTGAAATATTGAAGTATTCCAGATATCCTTCCAGTCAAGAATTCAGACCTAAAGGGGCAATATTGTGATAATAGTCGCTTCAATCAAAGATCTGGGAGAATAACTTAATTCAAAGACTCTTTTTGACTGTGTTTGCAGCCCAGTAAACGGGTGTTGACACAGCACTGTGGTGGAAAGCCTCGAGTGCGATAGTTAGACCGCTTTCAGACGATTCACTTTGTAGCCGGCCACTGGTGTCTGAAAAGAATCGCGCGGCTAAAAATACATTAATATAAATATATGCATTCACACGAGACACTGATAAGGAATACGTGTACGGCCAATGAATCGAAGTGTTTCTTCCCCTCTAGTGTCCAAACACTGTGTCTGTCACTCGAAATCATGAACTTCAATTAGTATCTTCAAACGAAACACGCGTTCCCAAATAACCAATGCATATGGTTCTTTTTTACGGGACACTTTTTGTGTCTTGAATTTTGATTCTAGTGCTCGGCCACAAAGTGTCTCGTCTGAAAGCGCTCTAACGGTGAAGCAGTGACGAACACTGGGCCACCACTAGAGAAACACTGTCGTAAAACTATAGATGTAGAACCCGTAGCGTGTAGCTACTAGGGCTATAGGGCATGTCCACGTGACGTCACAAACTGCCTGGTGGTAAAACAATAAACAAACCGTTCAGAACACGTGGTACTTAATAGTGGGGTTATATGCTGATTTATAATGA
This sequence comes from Galerucella calmariensis, assembly GCA_910591675.1. Lineage (NCBI taxonomy): Eukaryota > Metazoa > Arthropoda > Insecta > Coleoptera > Chrysomelidae > Galerucella > Galerucella calmariensis. The sequence continues at coordinate 33,032 of CAJUYG010001806.1, read as the reverse complement.
TAGATCGTGTTTGAGTTTAGTTGGTTTTGCTTCAGTGTACTTTTAAAGTTATTTTAATTGTTAAGCTTGCATATTTAATAATATACATATAATAAAGGTTAATAGTTGTTTGTTGTTCGATTATTATTGATCGTGTTTATTGTTTATTGTTTTACCACCAAGGTATTGTCAACTGTCAACTGTCGTAGACATGCACTATGTAAGTATGTATGTGTGTATTTTGGGGTGACATTCACCTTTTTTTTTTTCCATTTTGGGAGCCGTTCAGATTCCGGGAGCACTGCAGCCTATTGGCTTATTGTACTCTGCTCCCATATTTAGTCCACCCATCCAGTTATCCCCGTACCTTCGAGTAGACGGTATCGGTCCATTGGATGTGTGCCATATACTTCAGGTGGCACATTGGCCTCTTCGAAGATTGCCCGTCTCCTCGGGTGCAGTGCCTCACAGTCAGACAAGATATGGGTCACGGTCTCGATCTCCATGCCACATAGTCTGCAGCTGAGGTCCCCGTTATATAACCCTATTTTATGCAGGTGATCTTTTAACGGGGTATGACCAATTAGATAACCTGTAATAATTCTTAGCTTATTCCTGCTGATATTCAGTAGTTCTTTGGCCCGTTTTGCACATGTGTCACCTATGAAGGTTTTGCTGTGTACCTGTTTCGGAGTGTTCCTCCAATGAAGTCTATGTTGGCTTTGTACCCATTTTTGTATTTGCGCTCGGACTACCTTTTTTGTGGTCCCAAGAGCTGGTTCTGGTCCAACATATGCTGTTGCTGAACCTCTTTTTGCGAGTTCATCAGCTTGTTCATTTCCAGAAATACCATTATGTCCCGGCACCCACACCAATCTTACTTTAATGTGGTCTGTTAGTTCATTTAGTTCTTTCTGACATTCTTCTACTAGTCTGGATGTTACCTTGCGGCTATTTCAAGCCGCAAGGACATTCACCTTACTATGGATTCCAGGACACACTGGAATAGAAGGAAATGAAAAAGCAGATGAACTAGCGAAGAGGGGGAGTGAAATACCTTTCTGGGGGCCTGAACCCTTTTGCGGAATCAGCCCCAATGTAATATTGGAAGAAATAAGTGAAGCCGAGAAAAAGAGAAGATCTGACCATTGGAAAGATCTAGTAGGGCTTATACAATCAAAGACTCTTCTGGGTGGCTACAACCTGCTGAGATCAAAAGAATACATAAGTCAAAGTAAAACTGCGCTAAGAGTTTTAACAGGGATCCTAACGGGGCATTTTTGCCTGAAGAAGCTCAAAGTAGTGGAGGAAGAAAAATGCAGATTTTGTGGAATGGGAGAAGAAACCTTCATTCACATACTTTACAACTGCACAGCACTTCAGAATCCTAGAGCACAGCACCTAGGAGATTACTGGATAGAGGAGGAACATTTGCCTAAGTTGAAGCCTGCAGACATCCTAAGATTCCTCCGGGAAATAGGACTAAAAGAACTACTAGTTTCGAAGACTCTCCTCAGAAACTAAGTAGAAGTAAGGGGGGGGGGACTATGTTGTTCTCGCCTAGTTCCTTGCTAGGCATTCCCATTTTGGAACTGATTACACAAGAGCTCAGTGCCTTAATGGCTGCTTGACTATCCGACATTATGATAATCCTTTGTCTTCTGTATCCTTTATCAATATTGAACTGGGCGCACTTTCTTATGGCGTGGATATCCGCCAGTAGTTTCGGCAAAATCGTAAGAAATGTGTAATTTTTTATTTTCTTCAACGCCCTTTATCTTGAAAACGGATGGCGTTAGAAAAAAAATTTACAATTATTTTTCAGTTTTTTACCTATCCTAGAGACGGTGTTACCTTTTTTTGAAACACCCTGTATATTTTTTTAATATGTTAAAATCGGTATAAAGGGGTTTGAGAATTGATTAATTCATGTAAAATTTATGTGAAAGTTCATGGAAATTATCTTGAAGTCAGCTAGGTTATTGTTTTTATTACTAATCCAAACCTGTATGTCTATAATATAACCAGGTAAGATATGATGAATGTAATCGCTTGATACTTTGACCTTCAATGTCAGAACAAACAAACTAAAAAAAGTCAAAACCCACTCGAATACTCCGCTGATCCATTCAAACATTTAAATGGCCTCGCTTCGGCAATTTGGAGTTAATTGCCAGAATAAACAAATCAATATGTGCGTTGACAGTACAATTCAATATTCCACTGAGGCATTAATTTTTCAACATAAGACTTAACGCAAAATGTCAATCGCATTACTTGTACCATAGTTATTTATGTACCAAGAACAAAACACTGTTTAATTTCTTTCTTCGGGTTTTATTTAGAACCGATACCTTTATATGTATTTCTCCAAAACCAATTCGGTTACAGCGATATATCAAAAAGATTAGAAGGTAAATATATAATTGAGGTGTTGATAATATATTTTTATATTTCATTGATATTAGGTACTATCACTTAAATTCAGTATTTTTAGACATTTTTCAGATTCAATACAAACAGTACACAACAACCTTGGAAGCTTTTCTCCCATTTTTAATTTAGACAAACTGCAATCACTAAAAGTATAAAACACTGTTTGCAATAAATTTTTTTGTTTGAGAGCTACACTACAATCACGAAGTAAATCCAAACATAATCATGGTCTCGAAGCCCTTTTGACAATCAAGTATTTCCCAGAAACATGATTATAAAAGAAATTAACAATATTATTGTGCAATCCAATATTGCATACTTATACTACGCTTATGATAATATAACCTTATTTTCAGTAGTAATACCCCTAGGGTCTTGATAATACCGAGATAATTTTGTCATATAGAATGCTGAAAGCGTGTTCCTTGTTATACAGGGTGTTTCATTGGAAAAGGGCCTAGCTTTAACTGTAGATGGGGATCACTTTGGTGCTTTCAGAAACCTATATTTACTGTGTCTTCTGCATTTTATAACCGAGATACAGGGTGTTTTATAAATTTATCCTATTTCTTTCGAACCTCATAACTTCCGAATTACCCAGTATATTATTTTGAAATTTGGTACAAGTAATACCCATTACCTAGAAACTACATCAAAAGCATCTCCATAAAGATAAGGCAGGTCCGGCTTGACAAAAAATTTCAAAACTCTTCTTTCCCAAAAACAACACCCTGTATATAGATTTTTTCATAATTTCTCTTTATCATTGGATAGAGTATGAAAAATCGAATCTACTTATTTCCTTTTTATTTTTCCGCAGACAATTTTACTATCAAAAATTTACCGTCAAAGTTATAATTTAGACACGTTTTGGGGGTTAACAATGGTATCGGAGAGGTTTTTTTTTAATTTTTTAGCTTGAAATGAAATATATATAATGCATCTAGAGAAGCATGCTAGAAATTCAATTGAGTTTGTATGTTCACGAGTACAAGCCAATAAAAATGTGATTACAGGGACGTACTTAGGACATACTCATTCAATATGTTTCGAATAATTCGAACACCCTGTATAAGGATATGTATCTGGAAACTATGCACATCTACATTTGGAATAACAAAAGTAAAATACGAGAAATAAAAATATACTCCAAAAATCGGAGAGATTTTCATTAATTTCATTGATTGACATGAAAAGAAAACAAGAAATTCCAACAACATTGTCCAAACGAAGCTAGTCTAACCTACCAAAAACTGCTCAAAAATACTTCATTCTGCTCTATGCACTTTCTTGCCCTTTTTGTAATATTGCGAACGGACCTTCTTCTGATCAGATCTGGACTATTTCTTATCCTTATACAGGGTGCTCGAAATATTCGAAACATATTGAATGAGTGTCCTGAATAAGGCCCTGTAATCACATTTTCCAGTGTTCTGTACTCGTAAACATACAAGCTCAATTGAATTTCTCTAGATGCATTGAAAAGATTTCATTTCATACTAAAAAATAAAAAAAAATCTCACCGATACCATTGTTAACCCCCAAAACGTGCATAAATTATTACTTTAACAGTAAATTTTTTGTAGTAAAATTTTCTGCGGAAAAATAAAAAGGAAATGAGTAGATTCAATTTTTTATACTCTATCTAATGATAAAGAGAAATTAGGAAAAGATCTATATACAGGGTGCTGTTTTTAGGAAAGAAAAGTTTTGAAATTTTCTGTCAAGCCGGACCTGCATTATCTTTTTGGAGATGCTTTTTATGGAGTTTCTAGGTAATGGTTTATACGTGTACCAAATTTCAAAATAATCTACAGGGTAACTCGGAAGCTATGAGGTTCGAATGAAACCGGATAAATTTATAAAACACCCTGTATCTCGGTTATAAAGTGCAGAAGCAACATTCAATCTAGGTTTTGGGAAGCACCAAAGTGATCTTCATCTACAGTTAAAGTTAGGCCCTTTCCCAATGAGACACCCTGTATATGGAGTAAATATAAACAATTTATCAATCGATACAAATTAGTACAATGGAAATTACATTCCAAATCGACTCATTTTTGATAAACGTCAGAATTTGACGAAAATGTTAGTTTGTGTGTTGTTGTATATTGATGTCGATGTGGTTACTATGGAAATTAAAGTATTGTAAAATTTTCGATTGGTAGAGCTACTCTATGTATAATCAGGTATTATCGAAATTATACGAGGTAACTTAACTAAATTGATCATTCTGATTGGTTGAAAATGATACGAGAGAAACTATTCTTTTTTTTTTTAATTTCTTGGGAAATTAAACCACAATATTTTTAAATTCTTTATTTCAACGTTTCGGTAGCGTTCCAGCTACCGTTGTCAAAAAAAAATTAGTGGAAATTAACTTTTATCCCTAACTGACACAACAGAAAAAATTTGACACTAGACAATCAAAAATATTTTGAAGTTTAAGTCTGCAAAATTTTGTTATCAAATTTTTATTAAGGTCCATTCATAGTGGATCATATCTCTGGCAAAATGTGAAATGAAATATTTCATTTTATGACATTCCAACGATATGATAAAGAAACTATCATTAATAACTATTTTTGTTATACAAAATTTGGCATCATGTGAGGACAGTCTTGTTTTAAATATGTTGACACAAATGATAGGTACCCTAACCACAGAATACACCAACCCAAGAAGAAACGAAGCTTGTGCTATTTCACAATTCATTTTCTGAGTGCGCATGTCTGACAGTTCCATTTTAAGCCCGTTATCTGTCAATGACATGTGATTTTATTGTTTACCGAAGGATTTTCTTTGTTGTAAGCTTTTTGATTATTTACATGTTTTTTTTTGTGTTTTGAACGATAAAATTTGTTTACAAAATTACATTTATTAGTTAAGGCGCCAAAAACTTCGTGACTGTCATTCAAGTGATGGATGATAATAATTGAAAAACACAACAAAACTTCGATATCTATGGAGAAAAGTTTACTGTCGCTTCTTTTTTATAACTTCGTTGTCACAGATATCAGTAGGTACATTTTCTCTGGGTGTGAAATTCAATTCAGAATCTGGTGAAGTGTAACTATTAAATATATAAATAATAAAAATTCCATATTCAAGCACCATACTCATTGTAATTTTTTAACATCATTTACTGAAATTTTTTTACTGTAAAATGATATTAAAAATATATAATCTATTATTATTGTATTGGTTTTTAGACTCACCCTATCCTATACTTTGGCAAGTTTATCTGAAACCGTGAAAGGAATGCAGTCGAAAACGTTCGACATTGCCACGTTTAACTATAAAAAAATAGAAGAACTGATTATGTAGTGATAATAATTATAAATGGGTCTTTTTATTATTAACAATATTAAAAATATGATTAAACGTTAATTTTATAATGTACTTGTTTCCTTGGATTTATTCTATTAACATTATTTTCCAATTTATGAATATTAAAAGAGAACACTTTTCCAAATTTGTTATGGGATTCTTAAAGCTCTGGCAACGTTGTACGAAAACCATAATGACCACACCCTCCGATTACATAATTGGTGATTTTTATCGACCAGGTTACTTCTTAATGGAAAGCGCGTGCGTATGTTCTTCCCTCTCACTTCGTCAATTGACTGATATTGATTTATCCAGTGGTGTTCGTATTGTCAGTTACCTTTGTAATTTCAGTTTTACTTGGTAAAATAGGTACCGTACGCCATTTGTACGTTTGACAGATATACGCCATGTTTTTCCTCGCCTCTTACCGACGCCCCGTAGCTACAGATAAACTTGCCAAACTATACATATAGTGCTACATAAAAACATATTTACACCTATAATTTCGATAACAATATAGAAAATAAGAATCATTTAGTTAAACAATAGCTCATTATTTTTAATAATGAATGGTACGTACTCTAAAAACAGAAGCTAAAACTTATTATTATATTTATAATATTTTTCACAATATTTGTTAAGCTGTTGAATCAACTTAAGCAATTCATAAATTGAGTTGAGCAATAAAAACTTTGTCGAAACAAGTCATAAAAATATACAATTATTATCTGAGATTCTTTGGTTCAACTTTTTTGCGTGTAGTTAACATTTAATTTACATTTTTTCAACAATTTTCTCAGTGTAACTTGATCCGTTATCTGTCAACGTCAGTTTGAACACAGAATACACCAGCCAAACAAGAAACGAAAGCTGGCGTAAATCCTTTGATGTTTTGGGGGCAAAATTTCGTGACCTCCAAACTGACGTTGACAGATAACGGATCAAGTTACTCTGAGAAAATTGTTCAAAAAATGTAAATTAAACGTTAACTACACGCAAAAAAGTGAAACCAAAGAATCTCAAATAATAATTTTTTATTTTTATGACTTTTTTCGACAAAGTTTTAATTGTTCAACCCAATCAATGAATTGTTTAAGTTAATTCAACATCTGAACAAATATTGTGAAAAATATATAAATATAAGTTTTAGCTTCTGTTTTTGGAGTAGGTACCATCCATTATTAAAAATAATGAGCTATTGTTTAACCAAATGATTCTAATTTTCTATATTGTTATCGAAATTATAGGTGTAAATATGTTTTTATGTAGCCCTATACGTATCGTTCAAAACACAAAAAATATGTAATTAATCAAAAAGCTCACAACAAAGAAAATTCTTTGGTAAACAATAAAATCACATGTCATTGACAGATAACGGGCTTAAAATGGCAACTGTCAGACATGCGCACTCAGAAAATGAATTGTAAAATAGCACAAGCTTCGCTTCTTCTTGGGATGGTGTATTCTGTGGTTTGAAGGTCACGAAATTTTGCCCTCAAAACATCAAAGGACTTACGCCGGCTTTCGTTTCTTGTTTGGCTGGTGTATTCTGTGCCCTAAGTCCCTAACCAATACATTTTTTCAAATCGCTTAATGACAAACGACTAGTCTTCTACGATCGTTATCCACCCAGTATCAACGTACAATATTTTTTCAAGTATATGCTGTATGTAGCTTGTGGTGTAATCATTATTCATGTTTTTGTCAACAAAAATGGATTTTTTGAGATGGTTGAATGGTTGCTTATTTACAACCTCATGTATAAACCGTGTAAGCTAACCGGAATTGAGTATATCATAGCATGCCTAGCTATCGAACATTAAATTCACTTTTTATTTAGCCTGTTTGCATAAACGCAATCTCCCAAAGTTTCTTATCTTAGTTATTTAACTCATAATATTTTCGATTTTAAAATTGGCCAGTATGAAAAACTATCACTATACGTTCAGTACACAGTACACAGCTTGTTCAATTGAAACCCATCTTTGGTCAGGTTATCCTTGGAAACAATTGTAATCATTCAACTGATGTTTTCCAACATTAGTAGTGTATGCAAACGTCACACTGATCTGTTTATTTCGTTTATATTTGACAGCGATCTTAAGTATTGTGACTTTGAAATGGCGTTTGTTGTTAACAATCCGTCCAAATGTGATAATGCTCGGCCTCATGTTGCCAACGTAGTGAAAGAAAATCTGCAACGAAAGAAATGGAGGATATTAGAGCATCCACCCTATAGTCCCGATTTATCGCCTTGCGATTTTCACATCTTTGTGCCACTAAAAAAGGCATTAAAAGGTAACCGTTTCCAGTCGGACGCAGAAGTACAAAACGCTGTGAAAGAATTCTTCCAGCAGCAGACACAAGAATTCTATAAGCAGGGTATACATCGGTTGGTGAAACAGTGGGATATGTGCCTCAATTGTAGTGGTAGTTATTTGTAACTGTACTTGTCAATAAATTTTTCCTGGACCAAAGATGGGTTTCAATTGAACAAGCCTCGTATATTAAATATTCAGTTGAAGTTATTTAAGATCAATTTGCCTTAAGAGGCTCAAACTTTTTGATAACACTGCAGTACGTGACCACAATTTGCTCTTTGTTCAAAAAAGGAGGAGTAATTTGTAAATGTTTTCTCCAAATATTTTTGGTAAGACCAATAGAAGACCAGTGGAAGCAGCTTGAAATGCAGCATTTCCAAAAATGTACATGAAATCCATTTTGTATATTGTTCACTTTCACATTAATAAACATAGAATAGATTTTGTCAAATTTGGTGCAGTTATTCCAGTTTTGGTAACTACTTCTGCCATCTATCAGCATTCTTTAAAAACCTACGGACAAAAGCGTAGAAACTGACAATTTAAGATTTGCAAAACACTCCATTTTAAAATCAATCCTTTCGAAGTATGTATCATGATAGTAAATAGAAAATATCGATTTTCTCCTAGAACGGTTTGTAGTTCGACTACTGAAATATAGGATGCGCTCTTTGGAGCGTAGTTACTTTTATCACATCTTTTGGAAATCATGATATACCATTGGAAGATATATTATAATAATTCGGGCTATTTATTGTGTGTTTATCCATAACGTTTACCTAGAAGGAGTAGGAATCAATTTGAATTGAAACCATAGGAAAGTAATGAAGTTTTCCCAATAATTTTATCAGCTAGTGAAAATATTAGTTTTAAACAATAATAATTAGGATTTTTTGTTATACTTACAATATTATCATTATTACACATGAGTATTACCCAAGGACAAAAGTTTTGTAAATAAATAAATAGTGAAAAATACTGCTATCGCTAGCACAGGCGATAAGATGGACAAAATAGCAAAAAATTAAATGATCTCCAGTTTTGAATATTTATTATGTCTCCGTAAATGTATATCATGGAAATTTGTAACATGATATGTTATAATCAAGTCCCACATTGTTAGCGTTTGTTAAAAGGAATTAAACTAATCTCACATTACAGCCTTTTTAAAGAAATTGCCATTTTTTTCAACAGCATGTACACTTAAAAAGTTGCTGCTATTATTACATTTAACAGTATGACCACATAGTACATGACATATTATAAAGACAGAGTATCTTCTCGTCGCGCTAGCAATGGAACTATGTTATAGTCTGTACAGAAAGTACGAGGAGTAATAAATCATTCATTTAGGTAGATTTCATAGACGTACCAAAATATATTTTAAGAGAGTATACCGTAAGGTACATTTTGTATTGAACGAATGAGTTGCCGCTATGCTAAAGAATATACGATTTAGGTCAGAGGTAACGGGATGGGATGTACTAATTTCAATAAAAAAAAGTGATAGAGGTACATAAATTTTAGTAAGTTTGATAAAAAAAGGCAACACAGTTTATTCATAATAGAAAACAAACCAATCTGTAACAATAATTATTTTATATATTTTTGTATATATGTGTGTATAAATGCTGGATATACAGTTTCCAAATCTTGGCAAGATGAAAACATTAAAAGCGGAAGGCAGGCATTCGTGGAAGGTTTGTCGTTAGGTTTGCAGCCACCATCTGGAAAAGGAAAAAGACTTATCATTGTCCATGTTGGAAGTTCTGAAGGTTTTGTTGATGGTGGATTATTAACTTTTATTCCAAAACGCACGAGGGACTATCACGAAGATATGAATGGGGAAGTCTTCGAGGAATGGTTTGTTCAAATGTTGGATCTGATTCCAAAAGGGGCTGTTATTGTTATGGACAACGCAAGTTACCATTCACGGTTACGAGAAGCATTGCCCACAAGTCGTTGGCGTAAAGCAGAGCTTTTGGAGTGGCTTATTTCGAAAAATATTAAGTTTCCAAAAGATCCACTAAGGAAAGAACTTTACAGAATTGCAAAAATGAACAAGAATAAATACAAAACCTACATTGTAGAAGAAATGGCTTCTTCTCGTGGTATATCAGTTCTTCGACTTCCCCCTTATCATTGTGAACTTAATCCCATAGAATTAATATGGGCTCAGGTAAAGGGGGAAGTTGGGAAAAAAATACTACTTTTAAAATAAACGATGTGAAATTGTTTGAGAGTGCTGTAAGTCATGTTAGTAAGAAAAATTGGACAAACTGTATCGAGCATGTTATCAAAGTAGAGGCAAATATGTTGAAAATTGACAATATTTGTGATGATTCAATCGACCCTATTATTATTAATGTCAACAACGATTCTTCCTCTTCCGAGTCGGATATAGAATAAAATGTAAGTAATAAATGTATTCCAATGAATATTTCTTTTCATTTTTTATTATATTATAATTTAAAACGTATTTTTTCCCAAAATACACACCACTGCATTGCGTTATTGCTTATCTGCTAATCCTTTAACAATGAAGAAACCCTAAATTTTGCTACAACTGAAACAAATACGGGGTCGATCTACCTGGTTTTTAGATTTACGGAAGAAATGTAATTTAAAGTAAGAGATTTATCAAAAATTTCATGGTGCTCCCTGTAAAGGTTTTGCATACTTAATTAGGGTTTATTACTCCTCGTACTTTCTGTACAGACTTATAGTCAGCGGCAGCCATGTTAAAAATCTAGAAACCATGACAGTATTTTAATAATTTAGTTAGAACGAGGAAGATCCGTACTTAAGAAATTGAAATAGCGTTAATGTAGTAATTTCAATTATTTTTGAATTTCTATACAGTTTTGATATCTAAAAAATATCATGTGCGTATATGGGGTAAACTTAGATTACATAATTCATGCTCATGCCGATAAAAGTATAGGTAGTATGCATAAAAAACAAAAATTGGAATATAAAGAGTACTATATTGTTTATACATGTGACATTTATATTACATGATTGATGTAAATTATACTTTTTTTTATTGGTGAACCAATCAACAACCCGAGAAACGAATCTATGGTCTAAATGACAATTTTTTTATTATTGATCTGACAGGAGTAGTTTGTAACGTCAAAACTTTTATTCAAACAATATTTAACAATGTCAATTTTTCAAATTAAAATGGAAAGTGCCGTTGGCATTATTTGAAATATACGGTTTCGTTCCAGCTACCGTTGTCAAGATTAACTAGCAATAAAATTGATAAAATAGTTTTTGGTCCCTATTGACATTCACAGAACTCAATAAGGTTGAACTTCCATCAAAATACAAATTAGTTTATGTTTTTCTCATTTCCATGACAACGCAAGGTATACATCATATACATCACGAATTCAAATATTTGACATCTAGTTCTTATTTCCATCTATGATTTTCATTTCTTGTTGTTGTAGTTATAGACCAGTAGGTATTTATAATTTCAAAGTGCACCAATGAAAAAAATAGCGTAAAGTATTCGTGAATAACTGGTTTTAAAGACCTTAATATCTTATACTTTAATATACTATTTTTATAACCACTATTTAGAAATCGTATTTCTGCTTATTTTTTAGTTTGCAAATTTGATAATTTCTCGGAATAGTTGAAAATAAACATATCGGAAACTGAGATGCCTGTGTCGAAATAGTTATTTATGATACAAGTGCGTGAAGTTATAATTTTTCGCAACGAGTGCGCAAAAGAACTTCACGCACAAGTGTCATACAAAACTTTATACACAACCACATGAAGAAAAAATAAAAAATGTGCTCTGAGGGGTTAGAAAACATAAAAATGAATTTTCTATAAACAAATATATTCACAACGAATTCTAATTATTTAAATTCATATTTACAGTAAAATAGGACAATTATTTAAACTACAAATTATAACATTGGGTGATTTGTTTTTTTTTTAAATAACATATATTTTCCACATGTCTGACACTTCTATCAAATTTACTGACAGCACAAAAGTTTATACAATAAACGTCTAAATTCAAGGCAACTAGATAATTACGTAGCTAAAAAAGAGTGTTAAAATGAAAACCACATTTGAAAAGCATTGGTTATATACGCTCGCTTTTGGATGTTATAATGAAAGTCCCATATAAAAAGCGTTGTTCATTTATTCACGCTTTTTATCGTTTGTATAATGTATGATTTCACACACTTTTTTTGCTTCGTAAATGCCTGATTAAAAAGGAGGCCGTGGATAATGGTAGATTACATTACTAGTGAGAAAAGCAATATATTTCTGTGGCATGATATTTGGTTTCCATGGCGACTAGTCTATAGCAATTGTTCAATAAGGGATGATTGCTGAAGAACAAAAGTACAAAAATTTATCAAGCTATTCTCAGATGCATAGAAGCGGGGGATAAATTAAAATTGAATTGAAAATAAATTAATATGATATCAAACGAAATATGATGTTGGAGTAAAAAATTCCAACAATACACTAGCCTTTTTGTGCACTATATACTATTATAGATTTTTCCAAATGAATAATTTGTTTTTATTAGAAGTGTCTTTAAAATTTCTATTAATGTTTTTCAATGTGAAATATATTCTAACTTTAAAATAAAATTTGGTTACGTATAAAACCGGAAGTATAAAAGTAATAAAAAGAACGAAATAGGTATATGAAAAAAATTCACAAATAACACGCCGCCACTGCCAGAATACACACTAATTAGATACCCAAACGTTCCAATCACGAGTAATGCAACTGACTAGATTTAGAACATAATGCTCGTGATGCGTGAAACAGAATGCGCGTACTTACCCTCTCCATAATACTCTGTGGTATGACTAACAAAAAAGTAAAATTTTTGAGTGGTCTGAATTCACCTTCGGGTGCTTTTTGGTAATGCTTTTATCAAAAGCGGGTGACGACCTTCTAGCATACAAGTGTTACGGTGGATGGTTTTCTAGTACAGTGAGAGAAGGCTACCCAAAAAATTAACTTCAAAACAAACTTGATATATTATTGTTTTTATCAGATTGTGCGATTGATTGGAACATCTATAGCTTATACAAATGACTCATTCACTTGAATAATGGTGATTCATTTACCAAAAATGAAAAACTGTCTATTAGATTCAAGTCTGCAAATTGATAGTTGAGGCGTAGCTGAGACTGGAAAGCAGGCGAGCCAATGAACAGTAGTTATTCACCGAGGAACTTTTCGTTGATCCTCTCAAATATTACTAATTTCTGCATTAAAATTTGACTATGATTGAAAGTAAGCACTTCTCGTCCGCAGGCCTTCTCATTATTAACACTTATATTCACATAACGGTCTTATTCACACGTACACCGAGAAAAAAATTCCATCCTCACAGCAAGTTTTTTCGCTATTCCAGCCACAAAATCTATTAAAATAGGCGCTAAGAGAGATATATGCTATGGCAGTAAAGATTGCTTTACTAAAATCTCTTGAGTGGAGTAGTATAGTATATTACGTAACGTGTGCGGAAAGTGACATTTTTCACACGAGTGGGAAGTATTGTCTCACGAGCGCAGCCGAGTGAGACAATCCCACGAGTGTGAAAAATCACTTTCGCACAAGTTATGTACACTATTTTTCCTACGACCACGCGATATACTTTTACCAAATTATGCATGTATAATCTTGCTTTTTAATGTAGATGTGAGAGGTTTTACATATGTGTATTTGTAAATACTTATTATGGTTTTGATTACTTACCTTTGAAATTGGCCCAGAAAATTGTGATTTTTATGTTTTAATAACATGAAAGTCCAATAAATGTCGATATAAACACATTTTATTTTGGAGAATAAATAAACTGTTGTGTATATGGCCTTAGCGCTTATTAGTATCTTGGGCAAGAACCATAAGCTACAACAGTGGGATGGCCGAGCGGTCTAGGCATCCGTGGGCTCGATTTTTGACAAGCAGTAGGGTGGTTCGAGTCCGGGCTCGGTATTTTTTTTTTAATTTTAAATGAAATAAATAGATTATATTATATTATTATATGGACAAATCAACTTAGGAAATAAGCATTTCACATATACATATAAATTTGCGAAGTAAAAAGACTAGCATTTCAACATTCAATTTGACAGCTTTTTTATCCGCACACGTACGGATAAGATTTTTTTCCGTACGCGTATGAATAAAGGTCACTTTCCATAGAACTAGTCAGTGCGATATATGTCACTTTCCTATGTGGTCGTAGGAAAAAGTATTTTTATAAAGTACCTTTACTAAACCAAAGATAAGTTTTACGAAAGTAGCAGAGTATTATTGTAGAAATGGTAAATTTTTTTACTGATATCAAAAAGTGATTTGATTCTCCTAGGAATCTAAGCCAGTTGTTTTAGATGATGATTATTTTAGATTAGTTAAGTCGGGTTTTGGCCTAGACAAGATTTTATTCTTCTACTGGAAGCTAAATTACATATTTGGAATACATATTTTTTAGATGCTAGTCATTTGTTTTCTATCGCGGCAAAATTCATTGGTTTTATGGAAAAGATTATTTTCTGTCTTAGAAAAATCCTTATCAACCGCAGGAACATTATATTCCCAATGCAGGCAACTTATTTCCCGCATTTGATAATGTTTATGATGTTACAGAAGTATGTCTTTCCAGGATTTTTTTTGGCTGGAGATTTTGCCATATGATACTGGATATAACATTAATGAGTGGTTATTTGATAGTCCACAATATGCTAGACCAAAACTGCAAATACACCATATATAGGTGTTTTGTTCAAAATGGCACATCTAATAACAATAAATACATAAGAATATGTAGAAAATGTCCAACTTTAAACAAATAACCTATGTATTTTTTGGTACATTACAACCTTTCATAATATGGTTTGGCTATCAAATACCCACCAACCTACACCCTGCACACGCATGTTTAAACAAACCTACGCAGTATATCGGGATCAATTTCAAGCATCAATAAAATTTCAGTTATAACTAAACTTTTAAAGGTAAGCATTCTTTATTTCAAATTATGCTTGAAATCAAATCAAATATATTTATGCAGTGGTATGGTTGAAATATTATTTACCGCGAAATCTCTATGGCAAAAAATATTTGCTGAAAATTATGCCTGTGTATACAAGGATGGTTAAAATAACACAACAAAATGTGGAAAAAAATCAACTTTATTTTTAATATTGTTATTGCACATATAGCCTTCAAGAAATGAAATTTTTTTCTGAATATAAAAACAATATTTAACAAATTAAACACATATGAATGATGTAGTTTTGATATTAGTTATAACTTATTCTAAACAAGTATATAGAAATAATGGGGTGGACAAACAAAGGTGTGTGGAAAAACAGAGACATATTTTTTGTAACAGGACTGTGATAAATTGATACATAATAAAATAAACTTTATTTTTAATATTGCCCAGCCTCTAAAAAAAAAGTTTTTTCTGAATATAAGAAAAAAACATTTAAAAACCAAAAAAAAAACTAAACACATATGTATGATCTAGTTTTGATAACTAATTATTGAGTATCCAATCAATTGGGTGGATAAACAAATATATGTAAATAAACAGAATAAATAAATATTACATAGCGTGTAAAGCGTAATGGAGCAAAATAAGATCAACATTTTCATAACATTCAATCTAAAAATATTCAGAGATTGGCAACTTAATTCACCTCTGATGCCTTTTGGTCAAAACAATGAGTTTTAATAATATTTATTTCAATAATATTTAAAGACATAAATTCCCTTGGAGCTATTTCCAATAAATCATGAATCGTTATATAAATATGAAGTAGGAAGGTTGCACGTACGAAGTCAAGTTCAGAGCGTGAAATAAACATAAATGGTATTATTTATATTTACTTATGATGAACTTGACTCGTATAAATATGCTAACGATAGTGTTTTAAGAGGCATTCTAATTATTGATTCTCATTATAATTATGATTACCATTACTATTAATATTAGTGTTAGTAATAAGTAGTTTAATGTATAATAGTAAATGAAAGTAATAAACAGAACGTGTCCCAGTGCTACAGGTAGTTGTTTTATTCCTGTAAGATTACCCACCGAGTGACCAGCAACACCACATATTCAGAGGCCCTTCCACACCTATAATCTACCAAGTATCCAACGACGATACATTCATTACAAAAACTATCCGATTTATAATGTTACAAAATATAAATCGTTTAGGGAGAAATAATATGAATTACTATAGACAATTTGGAGTTCTGATACTTACACTTAAATGGGATTCTGGAGCTAATGATGTGTATGCTTGTTGAGATATCAAGTAGGTAGTTTCTAAGATAGTTTTTGAAGAAAAGTCTTAGACCAAATTTTGAGAATAGGGCTTATTGTTTCTTCATCAAGCAATCTAAGACTTTGATCATTGATTCCTGCACTTAATTCAAAAATTCAAACGCATTTTAAATTCACATAAATATACAATATGTTTGATAAGTATGGTATACAATTTAAGTGGGTGTGAATTAATATTTTCAATTGAATCCAAATAATTATTCAATTTCTATCATTTTTCAATGAAAATATATTTGTATACATGCATGTACTTACAATCAAAATTGTCGATGAATTCTCAAGTAATGTTCACTAAAAGTGAAAATTCCTGGTATAGGAAAGAATGTTTTGTATTTTTAATAAGTATCTCATAGTTTCTGTATAGAGAAAATAGAAAAGTTTATTTTACTAGCTCAGTTAATTAGTTTCATTATCACAGTGAAAATTCTACTTGTCTTAACCAAAAAAAGTTTAGGAAAAAACGCTTTGCTGGGAATTTTCTCAGTGTACGCTTTTCGTAAATCAATAATTTGTCAACAGCAAATGACAGTTATTGTTGGACGAAAGGTAAAGTGGGTGAAAAGTACATGAAAAATGGAAGGTTTTCCATACAGAAATTAGTTCGTTTATAGGTTACCGAAAAGGAAAAGGAAAAGCATTCCTGGACGATTGTGAAGATTGTCAGAGACAGAGTCCGGAAATGTGGCTTCTCATAGGAGGTAAACATACCTAATTTTGGGAAAAACGCGAATAATTTTATTCTCAAATAAATTAGACTTAAATTAGAATTATTGCCCAAAAAATGAAGAAAAAGGTAGGAATATGCACAGAAACGTTTTATGGACTAACGAGAGAGTAGAACGTCGAATTCTTCATCAGAAAATATTGTTTGCTTGTTTAAAGATGAATTCTTCAACATTATAAGACAAATATTCAATGCTGAAGTCTTCCCTTGCAATTGAACACAATGTAGATATATTTCATATCTAGCAAGCTCAAGGTTATAGGGCAGGGAATTATAAGATTTCAACTT
>CAJUYG010001806.1:0-15585 GCA_910591675.1 Galerucella calmariensis | reverse complement strand
ACAAGGTCTCAATTTCTATTTAGATTACACGTTCATTCATTGTTTAGGTGGTTCAATATTTGATATTTTTGGGGCCTGTGGAATGGATAAGTAAGTCCGAATGACACCACGCGATGTGGAAGACATAGCATCTAAAAGTATCCAATCAGCATACCTGATTCGAAGACCAACCCCAACCAAGATTATTTGTAATTAATCAGATGTACTTGAATGTTTATCCGAAGTATGGTCGCGTCAGGTAGCGATTTTTAGAGTGATCCATCAGTTCGTAATTCTGCTGAACGTGCTAATAAAACCATCGACAAATACGTCAAATGTCAATGAATACAACAACTCAATTTTATTTGATATATACGACAAAATGGAATAGGTATTACTTCTAGCCATTAAAAAATGGGAGTTAATCACAATAAATTGAAATTACAAATGTTATTTTTTCCAGTGTTCCTTTTTCTTAACAGTCGAAAGTTAAGTGTTGCCGATGCAAAAACAAAAATTATCCGAACTTACTATTCAAATTATCAGAATTTGTCAAAATTACCAAAAGGACACATTGTTTATCTAAATAAAGTTTTCGACCCCAGTCAGTATGGAAAATCCCCAAAAACAATAGCCATTTTATATGCACCTTCTACAAAATATTCGAAAAACTATTAGATCCAAATTAGTGAAATTGTCTAAAAATCGGATAATCATCCTCGCATTGACAACACTGATACAGAATGAATAAAATGATGTTAATGAAATCACTCGGTCATATTATTTCGATTATATTCAACAATTACTAATGGATAATCGTTAACATTGGCTCTTGATTGGCTGCTTGCGATGACCTTATTTTAGTTCGCATATTTTCCGGGGCTCATGTTTGGTTCTGACAACTGTATTTATATTATGGTCTTAACAAAAGACATAAATGACAGTTAATTCATCATCAATCGGTAGCGTGTAGCGTATTTTAATTCTTATTGAAAAAATGGCGACTGATACCACAGCGCTTAATCTGATCAGTTAACAAAACACGCGTTCAGCAGGAAATTGATGATCGCTTCGGTAGCGCTACGTTGTGATGAACGCGACCTGTTTCGTTACGACCAGAAAACATGAACAGTGGATGTCATAATATTACCCTTTTTATTATTTTCATGACATTGTCAGTTCTGTTACAAAGTTGTCAATAATTTTATGTCAGCTATTTTTTGTAGATTAAGGCCTTATCCTAAAGGTAATCCTTTGTATTCACTACAGTGGCCGAGTTTACTTTAAATGTCAGAGCTGAAAGGTTTGTAGACAAGTGGTAGGAATTCATCAATTCAGAACTTGCCTAATCCGACAAAATATACACTAGTCACTGTTTTTGTCGGTCTTCTGCAACCATATTGGTTGACTCTGGTGCTGAGATAACTAGTTCAAAGAGGCATGGCGGATGGAAGTCATCAAAAGTTGCTAGAAGATACTTTCGATATATTATTATCTCTCAACAATAAGGTTGAGGTGGCAAATGGAATTTTCATAGTACAAAATATTCAACAAAATTACCCTACCCTGTGGTCCAAAATGTTGCTCATGGTTCTTAAAATGTTCCTCTAATATTCAATAATTGTACTAACCTTAAATAACTGTAAATATAATAAATTAATATTAAAATGTATTCTGCAATGTATTGATGTTTTCAAAATATAAATTTACCTTATAAACAATGTGTTTTTAATCATTTATGTAGAACACTAAACAACTGTAAGGAGATAGAAGTAATTTCCTCACAGTAAGGAAGTGAATAGGAAATCTTGATTTTTTTTAGTAAATTTTATCTAGAATGTCAAAATTTCCTAGCGATTTGCGGAAAATTAATGATAAGGCTTATTATATAACAATTTTAGAAACCCAAGGAATAACAATGAACAATTTATAGTAGTTATAGTTATATTATTATCTATCCGCGCAAAGCAGGGACGGGTCGCTAGATCATTGATATAAATCCTTCAATTTTAAAAATTGTAACAATTTAAATACATTTTGAGTAAAAAATTCCAAGAAATTAAACGATATTCAATTTATTTACGCTGTTTACACACAAGGTACGTATTCAGTTTAGAATAATTCAGTTTTTTCCCAAAAGAAATATTATTGCAGCAACCCAACAACAGCATGTTTTTTTGTTGATTCTTGGACGATCTACGTAATATTTTCATATTATTGTTCGTTATTTCAATTTATTTGCTATTAATAAAATCATTGAACGTAAATAAGAAATAAATTTGATAACGAGGTCAACAATGCCAAACTCAACTGTTCTAAAATTTATATTATTAAAGTATTAAATACCGTAGTGATACCAGTAAAACCGTGAAAACTGCATGCCTGAATAATTTATATTCACATACTACCTATAGTTTAAAAATGGTTATTACCGAAAAAGGCCCTTATAACAGGGAGAAGTATGTTTCCCTTCTGAGAAGAGAACCAACTCGATTTTATCTACAGCCAGGTGAGTTTTTTATTTCCTTCCTAAAGTTGTCATAAATAGCTGTTTTATGTAATTATAACAATTAATTATTGTTTATTGTCATCACAAATAGTCATTATGACTACTTGATAATCCTCAATAAAATATCCCTTTGTATAGCATATTCTGACCAGTGATTTCCACCGGTTTTTCAAAGTGCAAGCAGATGAGGTGAAATAATAAAGTCATCCCCGTGCTTGAAAGGGACAGATGTGAGCTCGGCCGATTGGGGATTTATAATGTTCTCAATTAGAAGACGCCCCAAAATCCGTTTTGTAGTCTCGGCCGATCGTAAGATTAATAATGATATCAAACAAGTACTCTACGGGTATGCCATGTAACTAATGTTTGTAAACTAACCTACTATTGAAAGTCAGAATTAATTACTTATATATAAATTACTTATATTTCAAAAAGGCGTATATAATAATTATGTTTCTTCGCCTGAAGTATACAAGTGATATAACATCATACGATATTTATTGTTCCAAAATAGTAGTAAAAATCAATACAAACATTTTGAATGAACAAACACAAGCGGTATATAATGTTCATTTGAACAGCCGTGAATAGTAAATAGTTGCAGAAAAAATGTAGTGTGACTACTGCACTAAATAAACCATCGTAGATTTTACTACATTTGCACAGATTCCCCAAATTTGTGATACAGCTGAATTAATTTGAGAACTCCAGCCCGTTTTCCATTATTCTTTTAAATCTTAATCGTACTTGTTTATTGATTATAATATATTATATTATAATCAATAATGTGGGTAATAACTTATGCAGGTGAAGTTTTTAATTCATCAAGTGAATTAAGACCATTTCCGCAAGTTGAATCATACATTTTATCCACGACTATAATAATATCTAAATACCAAGATACAAGAGCCGATGAAAAGCTTGAGCAATTTTTATGAAGTGTAATTCTGCTTTTCCGGAGAGTATTTCGAGTCTAGAAAGATGGGTATTTCATGAAGGAATTATCTTGTTCTCTCTTGGACATATCGAATTTCTTGTATAAGTGCTCACTGCTGCTTTTTTATTAAATCCTACCTACGGATGATACCTAAATATTTGCCAAATCTGTATATTGGAAGTTTTTGTATACAACTTCATATTTGTCTGGGGATTTTTCGGGCAACAAATTTTGTATGTTGCATTAGCTACTTTGTCTTCTTCTTTCTAAATGATAATTTATCTCGACTATCTAAATTCTTGTTTTTCAGCACAAAATTCATAATAATTAACAACTTATATTATGTGGGCAAGGATTCGATGGCTTGGGAAGGAATTATTTCATTTTAAGTGGACTGTACTTCTTTTTTTTTACTTCCCTCCTTTGCTCTCAGGTCCCTCGCAGAAAACCTTCGTTGTTATAAACTTTATTGTTTTTCATATAGATATATAGAGAAACTTTTAGATGTTCAGTCATCAAAGATCATTTTCTCAGAAATAAATAATGTTATTAACGAAGAAAATGCACAATTTATTTATCCAAGCAAGTCTGTTAAGAATTATCTTGAATTCTTAACATACTGGCCGGCTACAAACAAAGCAAAAAATATTATACTTATTATTATTATACTAATATTAAACTTAGAACTGATGAACTAATTTGAAATTAACATCGTCATTGCGATCACCAAATTAAAATGTTAAGGTTGATAAAAATTTCTATAAAAGTGACAAATGAAAAGACTTTTCATCAAGAATAAATTATGAATACTTGTGACCATTGTATATCTGTGATTCACATGTACAGAAATGAAATTTTAAAACGATTAATAATTGATAAGTTAACACTCTGGTTTATACTTGTAATCAAGATATACCTTTAATATAGAACGCGAGGGTGACTCGTTATTTCACGTATATTATAGATATATATATTGTTAATTGACTTAATTTATTGTGAGCACATTCAATTGTATGCTACAATGAATAAATACAAGAAAATACTCAATTATTATGATAGATGTTCATATTATTTTTCAACGCATCTTACAGCCATTTGCACCGGTCTTAGTTAAGTTGTGGTTAGGTTTTAATTACTAGTTAAATTAAAATGTTCCTTGCACCATGACATTTATTCTTGAGTTAACGCTATAATTGATAGTTTAATCTAATCCACAGATAAGGTAGGGTTTAAGATATATAATTATTAATTAAAGTTATGTCAATATGACAATCAACTGAAGTACTTGGCGAATTTGCGAGATAAATTCCTATTTCAATAAAATATGGATTTAATGGATTTTGAAGAAGATGAAGATGACCTGGAAATCTTGGAAGATATCAGAGGGAAAATTACTTTTAAGCAACAACTTTTAGAAAAAGATTTCTTTCTTTTTATTTGTGTAAAATAATTTTAAAACATCTACAGATCTGTAACTATCTGATTGGGCATTAAACTCCCCCTCAATCTTTGTCCAGGCCTGTCCCTTATCCTTCCAGCTTAACGCACCTGCACGTGAACTCTGTAACAGAATAGAAAGGAAATTTCTTTCTATGCTAGGAACACAAAACAGTCCAACCTTTAAACTGCTTTGTGGGTTAGACTGTTCTTTGTCCCTAGCATAGAAAGAAATTTCCTTTCTATTCTGTTACGGAGTTCACGTACTGTTTCCTTGCACAAATGGTGTAAAACACTTCACTTTTAATCAATGGTTAAAGTTAATCATGAGTTACTGAAGCCGAAAGATAACTGCAACCGGTGCAAACAGCAGTTGAACGTTATTATTATTTATATTCCAAATACCTTTGATTGCTTTTTATAAGCAGGAGTGTACCGCTCGTGTATTAATTGGACCAGAACCTACAATTGGCTTCTTAATAAGTTTTGCCAAACAAACCTGAACAGAAAGAAGAGCTTTGGAATTCTGACACAATTGCTTCATTCAAATACTTTGAAACATCAGTCGAAAAAATTATCTAAACAAATGTTAGGCCATGAGCAACCGTGTTCAACAGGCCACTGTCATCTCAATCATCGTATGCTGAGAATTGGACTATGCTTGGACTGTCGGAATATCTGACCTGCTGTCTTTGTCTGGAAAAGGATAAAACTGCACAGCATATACTTTGCGCCAGCCCCACTCAGCACAAACCTATGTATGTATGTATGTATGTTTGTATTTTGGGGTGACATGCACTGAGACCGAAAAGATCTATTGTGCCCCCTTACTTCTACTCAGTTTCTGAGGAGAGTCTCAGAAACTAGTAGTTTTATTTAGTCCTATTTCCCGGAGGAATTTTAGGATGTCTGCAGGCTTCAACTTAGGCAAATGTTCCTCTTCTATCCAGTAATCTCCTAGGTGCTGTACTCTAGGATTCTGAAGTGCTGTGCAGTTGGAAAGTATGTGGATGGAGGTTTCTTCGTCCATTCCACAAAATCTGCATTCTTCTTCCTCCACTATTTTGAGCTTTTTCAGGTGCCCATTCAGGCGACAATGTCCCGTTAGGATCTATTAGCACAGTTTTACTTTGACTTATGCATTCTTTTGATCTCAACAGATTGTAGTCACCCAGAAGAGTCTTTGATTGTATAAGCCCTACTAGATCTTTCCAATGGTCCGATCTTCTCTTTTTCTCGGCTTTACTTATTTCTTCCAATATTACATTGGGGCTGATTTCGCAAAAGGGTTCAGGCCCCCAGAAAGGTATTTCAGTCCCCCTCTTTGCTAGTTCATCTGCTATTTCATTTCTTTTTATTCCAGTGTGTCCTGGAATCCATAGTAAGGTGACTATATTGTTATCGCCTAGTTCATTGAGTTTGTCTAGACATTCCCACATCATTTTGGAACTGATTACACAAAGCTCAGTGCCTTAATGGCTGCTTGACTAACCGAAATAATGATAATCCTCCGTCTTCTGTATCCTTTATCAATATTGAACTAGGCGCACTTTCTGATGGCGTGGATTTCCGCTTGAAAGATACTTGGGGGTTTTCCCAAGCTTTCAGAGTGTTTGGTTCCTGGCCCGAACACTCCTATCCCAGTTCCTTCTATTGCTTTTGAGCCGTCTGTGTACCATTGAATGGCATTCACAAACCTAACACACCCTTTTATTGCAATAGATAATATATACCTTATAACTACAATAAATTTGATAATATTAGCATATTTTAATTATAGAATCGGAATTCTCTGAAATTGCATTAATTAACTTATCAAATTATTTGTAATCACGCTATTTTTAAAACAAATAACTCTAGGAAATTTATTTTGCAAAAGGAATTATATTTTTGGGTACAATTATTTTTTCCTAATTCATATATCGAAAACTACATTGATCTTGTGTCAAGGAGACTAATACATCTCTGAAGTTCGTGATTTAGATTAAATTTCAACGTCAGAAGCAAAGTCCCTGTGAATCGAGCAGAAATTTAGTGTTATTGAAAAACTACTCAAACGATAAGAATATCTTCAACTTTATTAACAAATATTCTCATAGCCACTCCTGGATCTATGATTTCTTCATTTGTTTATTATTATTTAACGCTTTATAATAAAGTCAAAATTAGCGCAGATTACTTTATTTTTGGTATTGAGAGGAAGGGAAAATGAGATATAATATGGATGTATACTGGGGTTATATTCAGTGAGAACTGGAAGATCCATTGTGACTCTTTCTTCCACTTAGTTTCCGAGGAGAGTCTCGAAACTAGAAATTTCTTTACACCTATTTCCTGGCATATTCGCAGGCTTCACATAGGGTTTTTCATTCCTATGCGTTCCGTTAGTACATGTTAGTACAAGTTTATTCTATTCCCAGAAATCTACATTTTTTTTGCCTCACTAGTTCGACCTTTTTGGAGTGTCCAATTGGGCGGCTGTATTATGTGAAGAGACCTGTCAAAACTCTTAAAACAGACCCCCTGACTTCAATTATTTTATTTGTTCTGACCTGGTTGTCGTTTTCTCACTGTATACGAGACTCCTTCAAATCTATATAAGGTGAAAAGGGGTAAATGTGATCTACTTTTTGAAAAGTTCAACTTTCATTCAATAAAGGTGCAAAGAACAATAATTTCAAAAATTTTACAAAAAGAATCTTATACTTTTGAAGGGGTTTTGTATTCATTGTGTGCAAGAAATTTGAATAAAGTTTAATGTTGTAAGTGTTGCGGGATGTTTTTTAAAATCATGTCAGTATATCACATTTACCCCAGGGACTGGGGCAATTGAGATGAAAGTTTATATTTTTGTAGTAAATAACATACTTTTTACTCTGGGGCTATTGTATTAAAATTCATTCCAAGCTCTCTGCATGTGTTTTTTTGTAGTTCATTTTGTTGAAAAAAATACAGAACATTTTTCACTATTATAAACAATCGTGGAACAAAGGAACAGAAACTAATAAAACTTGATATAAAACACTAAATGTGTCAGAGTTAATGATGAATGTTGAAGTTTTTTAAAGAAACTGGAAACTCGTACATCTCACGTCTATGAACGATAGGATTGGGTAGTAGATTTACAATATCCTGCTGAAGTACAGTATTATTTCAAGGGGCAAATGTGTTCTAGCAGCATTCCAAAGTAAATATTAAGTATTCAATTGAATAACCAATATAATATGTTTCTCTTAATTACTGTGAGCTATTAAGTAAATAAGAATTAGATTATTACTCCTACATACCCCAAAAATATATATTATTGCACGAACAGGGTAAACGTAAAATGAAATTTGCCTAAAAGCGAAGCGCTCCCTTCTCTTATCTGTGCTCAACTGAAATCCAAGTTTGAATTTCGACAGTTTCTATGACAACTCACTAGAATATCATATTTCGAGCTCTCTCTAATAGCAACGAACATTAACAAGACAAGAAGGGTCACTCTCAGTCGGAACTTTCATGTCCAGCTTACACAAGCGCGCCGACGATTTCGACAAATTCCTGGAGCCGTGCACGTGCTCGTGCTTATACGAGGTTGATGCAAACCGCTGGTGATTGGAACGAATAAACGTTCACTTACCAGGGTAATTTAAAAACATCCAGCAGTAATTGTTTTTGTAACCTATTTCGCTTAGTGGGAATTAAAATGAGTAAAAGGAATATCGTCAGAATATTTAATTGGTGAATCTGAATATAATTATAAAAAGAACTGGTACCTAGCAAAAATGAAGGGAAAAATGAAAGTTACATCAAAAAGTAATAATGTAGTAAGCTACAGATAAGACTAGTAGGTGTTAAAATTGACAATAAAATGTTTGCCAATGCCAACTTAAATAGGTATTTTAATATAAAATTTATACAGGTCATTACAGGTTGTTTTAAATCCGAGGCCATCAGAGAGTACCAACTTACCTAACAGTGAAATACGGGTACTGGGAAAAATAATTATCGCGATTCGAAAATTGAGAGAATCGATACACGAACCATCCAAAACCAAAAGCTTTTAACCAAATGAGTTAAAATCTATGAATTTTGAAAGTCTTTCATATTGAATAGCCCGTTAACAACTCAATTGAAAAAAATTGTATTCAAGTAAATGTTGTGAAATAAAATATACCTGCCGGTTTTCAAAGATGTTTTAAGATATTTAATTACAGGTTTTATTGATTGTTTCGAAGAATATCTATTTTTTATATCCTGGTTCGCAAATTCAATCGTAAAATAAATCCGCAGCCTAATATATAGGTTTAAAAAATATTTATGAGGGAACTCTTTAGAAGGATGTGAAAATGGTAAATTTTCATATAATTTTCTAAGGGTCGCTCCAACGTTCTCGTAACAACTAATTTTATTAACATTTTCAACAAAGATTATTTCTAGCTGCTTAAGATATTCTACAATATTACTAGAAGGTACATTTAGACCTCCATAGTTTTAAGAAGTCGAATATGCCTTATGCTCTAAAAATACAGCCGCTCCTTTTAGTAATGTATTTCCATCATTATACTTTGTGCAAACACTACAAGAGTGTTGCAGTAAACATTTCCTTAATAGATAGTCAGAAATGTAAACTATAGCATTGACATCCGAACTTGAAAGATTTCTATAGTCGCATGTGAAAACTGTTAAAGAGCTATTATTTGTCAATATAGGTACATCAATATTTCTATATTCTTCTAGCATATCAGGAGTTACATTGAGCAAAACTGTGTTAATATCTTTAATACAATTGGCACCTTCAACCTCATTAAAATATATTGGAAAAAATAATTTCTTGAATGTCCTACAAAATTGAATTGGGGTTGGATTTCCGCAACAATTTCTTACCAGACAAAAAACAATTCAATGCAATCCTGATTAGGGTTCCTTGTTAGAAGGAATGAATAATTCCTGCATTTTAAGGTTTTCCATAAAGACAGAGCCATTTATAAAGTGCATAGTATTGTTTATACATTTTTCCACGTATGTTACCTTTCCATCATTCTGTTTACAGAACCAAACACAAAACACTAAGTACATAAATGTTTATTTTATTTCTAAAGAAAAATTCGCTCACTCAAAAAGACAACAACTGGTTTATTTCTTCACATCTCCCTACGACGGACAACCTTAACTGCTGTTTGTGCATATCGCGCGTAGGAGACTTACGGTGCTCTATACCAGTGACTATAATATAGTCACTGTCTATACACAGTAGCATCCGATATTCGAGCGAGATAGGCATAACGAGGGGAGGAGCTTAGAGTGATTCGTCTTGTCTTGTTAATGTTCGTTCCTAATAGGTGGCACAAGCATATCTATTTAAATAGATTTTTAAACCGACTGTCACAATTGCCCCATTATCACATATACCCCACTTCACCTTGTGTAAATCTTTTGATGTTAATGGATCAGAATGGAAAAAAAGCATGAATAATACAAAATTGAAGTAAGCTTGACTCATTGGATTGAATGATTTAAACAAAAAAAACGAAGAAGATTGTAGGTTAAGAAAATGTCAGTTATGTAAGTGATTCAATGGTGAATGTCAACACAAATATCAAAATTTTAATACAAGTGCAATTATCTTCAAAATTTCATGTGATTGATCACATTTATATATTATGGTTTCTATAAAACTTGGTCGAACTAATTACCACACTGATGCCCAAAAAGACTGAGGTGAGTGAGAACTATTTCGTATATTGTATATTGTAGCTATTTTGTGCCCCTTTTGAAATCAAGCAATAATAAATCGAATACATCATTGAACAGTAATTGGAAAGAGGTATATATTTATATAAAACAAAAGAATAAAGTGGGACCATTAAGGAGATTATCGATGATAATACAACAAATGTGTTAATGATTATCGAAATACAAATTTCTTCGATGTTGAGAAACAAATTATTGTTTGGAAACAGCACGAGCGCGTAAGCTCGAGTGTGGTTTCCTAAAACAACAATTTGTTTCGAAAAAGAGAAGAAATTTTCGATAATCATTAATTACACGAGTTGTATTTGTCAAGATTATTTCTTGATACAATGATTCTGACGTTTCTTTGATAATTTGACATTTTCTGTTAGTCACTAGATTTTTAATATCGAATAAAACAACTAATGACAACGCGAAACACACATATAGGAAAATTGCATGTATCCAATCAGGTGCCGAAATACAAAATCGAAAACATGAGGTTTGTTCCAACCCACAAGTTTTGTACGATCACGAAACGGTTTCAGAACTGCTAGGATCGATTTTATGCGCAGGCGTTAACATCACACGGTTACATGTCTATAAAAATCACTGCCGGGCTGGAACGGTTTTGTGATTGCATTCCGTACGATCAGATCAGTAGGATTAATAAGAATATGATGATATATGAAACCGTTACATAAATGATCCAAAGGCAGGCTGGAACGTGTAATGAAAACCTTTTAATAACTAAGGATTTATTATTCACAAAACTAATGTTGAATTAGAATTCATAAAATGTCAAAAATTACTTAACGTCATTTAGACAACTTAATAAAACATCATAGTAATACTACATTCTTCCACCCTTCAAATAGTAGTCCTTGAATCGTTCAGGCAGTCGACGTTCCCTGGTTGAACGATGAAGAGTAATTTCTTGGGAAGAACTATTAGGAGTAGAACAATCTTCGGAAGTAGGAGAGTCCAAGCTACTTTCATCAGCAGATGGGTCTCCAGGTTTTTCACCTTGTAGAATATCCTCTGCTTGTTCTTGGTCTTCATAAGAAAGCAGTTGAAACTCCGTTTCTAAATCTCCTTCGCCGTTAGGAGCCAAGTGTTTCAAAGACACGGTCGTCTCCCTTCCATCTTCTAGCCGAACTCGGGCGTATTGCGGATTGACATCAATAAGCTCCACTCCTTCTACTAGAGGGTCATATTTACTCGATCGTACATGCTTCTTCATAAAGACTTTGTTGGAAGGAACCAGCCAGGAAGGTAAAGAATAACCATTGGCAGATCTTCTATTATGTTTAAACATTCTTTCATGGGGAGTTTCGTTAGTGGCAGTGCATAGAAGAGATCTAATGGAATGTAATGCATCTGGAATTACTACTTCCCAATTAGAAATTTCCAAATTCCTTTGTTTGAGTGCAAGAGATATTGTCCGCCAAATAGTGCCGTTTTCGCGCTCTATTTGTCCATTTCCAGGAGGATTGTATGGAGTAGACATAGATGTAGCAACACCGCGTGTGTGAAGGAATTTTTGTATTTCTTTTGATATAAAAGAAGCACCTCTATCCGTATGAATATAAGAAGGTATTCCAAACAAAGAAAATAATTCAACTAGACAGTCTAGTACAGTTGAAGAATTCATATCTGCACAAGGATAGGCAAAAGGGAATCTAGAATATTCATCAATAATTGTAAGTAGATATTTGTTCTTGATATGTGTTCTTGATGGAAGTGGACCCTTGAAATCCATACTGAGTCTTTCGAAAGGATGGGTAGCCTTGATGAGAATAGAATTATTGGTTCTATAGAATTTTGGTTTCACAGCGTTACATGAAGTACAGGATGCAGTCATTTTGCGTATTTCTTCAACGGAAAATGGTAGATTATGAGTTCTTACCCAATGAATCATTCGAGTCACACCCGGGTGACACAAGTCACAATGAAGTGAGTAGAGTTTGTTTGGTTGAATGGAATTACACACTCTTGAAAAGGCATCAGCAACCTGATTTTGTTTTCCAGATCTGTAGACAATGTCAAAAGTAAAACAAGAAAGTTCTAGGCGCCACCTTTGAATTTTTTCATTCTTAATCTTGTTTTTATGATTCATGTCAAACAAAAAGATACAGAACGCTGATCAGTTATTATTAAGAAATGACGACTCATCAAATAATGTCTCCATTTCTTTAAGGCACCCACTATAGCATACGCTTCTTTTTCTACAGCCGAATGTTTTCGCTCACTATCGTTGAGCTTTTGTGAAAAGAAAGCTACAGGACGACCAGATTGAGAAAGAACAGCAGAAATAGAAAAATCAGAGGCATCTGTTTCCACTACAAAGAGTTCTTTGTCATCGATTGTTTTTACTACTGAATTCGATATCTCGGTTTTAAGATTTTCAAAATCATTGTTTGCTTCTGGAGATAACGGAAATGTTTTGGTATTCAAAAGCCTTCTGACTTTGTCA
Source organism: Galerucella calmariensis (assembly GCA_910591675.1). Taxonomy (NCBI): domain Eukaryota; kingdom Metazoa; phylum Arthropoda; class Insecta; order Coleoptera; family Chrysomelidae; genus Galerucella; species Galerucella calmariensis. The sequence continues at coordinate 2,532 of CAJUYG010001806.1, read as the reverse complement.
GAATAGTTAGATACCCATCTGGAATAATATGCGAACATTCCAATAATACGTTCTAGCTCTTTGGGGCTTTTCGGTGGAGGTAAACTAAGCAATGGTTGCAGACGATCAGGATCAGGTGAAATGGTATTGTTTTCTATTCTATATCCGAGCAGATTTATTGATGTTTGAGCATAATTGCTTTTCTTCTGATTTATTGTAAAACCGTATTTATTTATTGCTTCCATAAATCGCTGGAGGTTTCGATCGTGTTCTTCTTTATCCTTTCCACAAACTGTCACATCGTCAAGGTAAGCGTATGTTTTCTCCAATTTTTCTTTTGAAATAACTTCATCAATAACACGTTGAAAACAAGGGACTCCATCAGTGAGACCAAAAGCAAGGCGGCAAAACTGATAAAGTCGACCACAAGCCTCGAAAGCAGTAAAAAGTCTATCCTTTTCTCTCAAGGGAATTTGATGATAAGCACTTTTGAAGTCTATGGTACTAAAAAACGAGTTTTGAGAAACTTTGGACACTATCTGTTCAAGATCAGGTATGGGGTAAGCATCTAATAATGTATAACGATAAATTGTTTGAGAATAATCAATGACCATCCTGTTCTTGTGGTTCTCGTTCTTTACTACAAACGCTTGAGCTCTCCATGGCGATCTACTTTCTTCAATTATTCTATCTGCGAGTAATTTCTCAATTTCACTCTTCATGAATTTATAATCTTCGTTTGAATGTCTTCGGGATTTTGTAATAATCGGTTTTATATTTCCGGAGAGGTACTCGAAAAGAGGAGGTGGTTCGATTTTTGCAGGAGCTAGATAGCAAATCGTGAGTGGTGGCCTAGAGCCCCCAAAAGAAAATTTTATTTCTGAATGTAGTTTCAGTAAATCATGACCAACAATTACGTCAGTGCATAAATCAGGCAACACATTCATTTTTGCATTATCATAATGATGACCCAAAAAATCCAGTCGAACCAAACAATAATTTATAATTTTTGAACTGAGTGTCGTTGAAGCCATAGAGACGGAACCTGTTGTTTTGAACATCTCAAAACCACAGCTATCAGCAAATTGCTTTGATATGAAAGTTTCTGAACTTCCCGTATCGATTAAAGCATGAGTAGGTATATTATTAACTTTAATGGTTATTGTAGCCTTATCTAGAGCTAATGAGGAAGCAGCGATTAGTGCTGAGGATTTAATCTTCGGAACTTTTTTAAGAGATCTGCATTCGGTCGCCCAATGTCCTATCTTTTTGCAGTAATTACATTCCGCATTAATTGCAGGACACTGATGACGTGATTTGTGGCGAGAATATCCACAAAAATAGCATTTTTGGATAGTACGAACAGTTGCTAGGTTTGCTGAATCTTTTTCGTCTTGAATTGAGGTTGCATTTACGTTTGCCTCACCCAGTGAATAGGATGCCGATTGAATTATGGCTGATTCTAGAGCACGAGCTTTTTCAATGGCCTCATCAAGAGTCAATGTGCTGAATTCTAAGAGTCTTAAACGAATCTGGTTAGAGTTTATACCTCGGATAAATGCAACACGAACATATGTTTTTCGATGAGTCTCCGCATCTACAGCCATAAATTCACAGTTTTTGCTAAGTAGTTGTAGGGCCCTGTAATACTGATCGATCGATTCTTCAGATTCCTGTTTCCGCTTAGCTAGTTTATGCCGTGAAAAAATTTCATTATTAGGTTTCACATACACTGTATTCAAAATATTCATTGCTGATTCATAAGTATCACTTTCAGTTATCAATTGGTACACACTGTGAGATATGTGATTTATAAGAAGTCTGAACTTACTAGCATCATCAAGATCTTGAAAGGAAGCGGCAAAATTTTTGAAAGTTTTCAACCAGTAGTTCCATTCCTGAGTGGCGGTAGGCGAATGTGGATCGGTGTCAAATTTATCAGGTTTAAGAAAGCGATCCATTTGAAATAATGTGAATAATAAATTGTAATGAAAACCTTTTGATAACTAAGGCTTTATTATTCACAAAACTAATGTTGAATTAGAATTCATAAAATGTCAAAAATTACTTAACGTCATTTAGACAACTTAACAAAACATCATAGTAATACTATACGCAAATAGGATCGTCCGATAAACCATCACTTCTCGGTTGGAACGCATTTTAAACACTGCGCATGAGCGTGATCGACATGTTACGGTTTTTTGACGGGTTGGAACAAACATATATGGTGTTTTCAGATATCAATCCTCATATTTAAACCATTCGAAAGCGCGTATTTTGTATTGAGTAAAATACTCACCCAAATTGGAAACTCAATTCACAATATTCACATGCAAAACTTTCCGAAATATGGTGCGAAGAGGAAAACATTGATATAGTGACTGAAGATATTGGATTATTTGGCTATAAAATCAAACAGTTAAATCATCAACTATATGGAGTTTGTATTCCATGCTTGAAACAATGTAAGTGAGCAAGAAGGATATTGATATTAGTATAAATTTATACAGTGTGTAAAAGCCAAATGGAATAAATTCATTATTTCGGTTA
>CAJUYG010001805.1:29360-51417 GCA_910591675.1 Galerucella calmariensis | reverse complement strand
GAAGCTCTAGAATGTCGATGTTTTGTGGTGTCTTTTTGGCAATACATAAAACCAAGGATAAATTTTATTGAAATTGTTCATTATTAAATAATTCAATGTAAGTATGTTTCGTTAAAAACAATGCAGTTAGTTCTGTCCTGTTGTTTTATAGTTATAGAATAGTGAATAGACACGTTAGGTCATGATTAAAAGCAGGGTAAGAATTAGTGCGACATTGAACTATCACGTAAGGGGAAAATTGAAGTATGTATGTTACGGTGAATGTACATTCTTGGAAAACGTACACTTTCACCGTAAAATGTGTACATTTCCCAAAAAGTTATGTTTATGTGAACTGAATATAATGTATATGTACTTTTTCGGCAAATGAGTACCTACTCCTGCCTTCACGTTTTAGTAAATGTATACTCTCACCTGCATGTTTTAAGAGAAGTTGGAATACATATGACTTGAAAATTTTATAGTATAAACATATTTATAGTGAATATATTTCTTCCTCTTATAGTTTTTTAAGTTTGATTCCGAACAAGAAATGTTGATCGCACTGCTTTAGTGATGAATGCATTGTAATTCACGCTAGGTTATTCAAGAAGGGGAGGGAATATAATCATTGGATTAGCCGCTCCCTTCCTTGGATCACTTGATATGCGTGTTACAAAGTATTGGATATTTTCAAAAAATGGGTGAATCAATTCAATACTTTGTAATGCGCATATCAAGTTAATCAAGAAGGGAAAGGATAAGTCCAATGCTCATATTTCCTCCCCCTTCTTGAATAACTTGATGTTCATTACAAAGTATTGGATCTCCTAAGGGGAAGGGTGAATCCAATGATTATATTTCCTTCCCCTTCCTGTGAATTACAAAGTATTAAATATATTTCAAGGGGAAGGGATAATTTGATGATTATATTTCCTTCCCTTTTTTGTCACATTCACTCACATTCACCAAAACGACATGGTCATTGTGAATTAAATGTACATTTGCCTTGAATGATAATAATAATTTTAATAACTGGGAGGAGTAATTTGAGAAGACTCACTCACACCACTAAAAGTTACCAGATTAGTTACTAAAGGGTGTGTTCCGAAAAAGTAGTCAACAGCCGTGTTCCAAATTTATTAAATATGCCTTGATTGATGAAGAAATCAGCCACGCATAGTCATAAGTCGATTTCTCGCCTGTCTATTAGATTATTTAGATGTTAAACAGACGGGTATTCTGTCATATGTAAAACTTTGTCCTGTTTCGTATAGATTAGAACATACACATCACCCTAATAAAGATGTTTTTAATCAGCAAATAACTGAATGCAATAAAAAGGAAGTCAATAAGTTAGTTTTTTAAATTATTTCATAATTTTCACTATACTTTCACAAAACACATTCTTTTATATTTTTTTCAAACCTTGGATAGCTTATAACCTCCATAGACTTTTGACGATATCTTTCCAAATATGTAAAAATACTATGCATATAATAAACAAATAGTACATTTTTTATTCAAAGTATCAGGGCCGTATGACATTATATAGTTTCCGATATCGTTTTCTGTATAGTTTTCAATATTGACAAAAACTGTATAGTGTTATACGAGCATGTAGTTTTCGATATCGAATACTATACAGAAATACCATTCCGTATCATATTTTTGTACAGTTTCTGCGCTAGTTTCTGCGCAATAGATCAAATATCGTGCCGGTGTCACATTGTGTCGTGTTTATGTTTAGCCTAACCTAACTCATTCCTTGGTTATTTGGAATTATTTTATTCGGTTTCCCGTTATTATGGAGTTGAACGTAATGGCTGCATGTGCTGCGGCTGTAGTTGGATATAAAATGATATTCCAAACTATTTGCAGATATTCAATACAAATGCTTGCTGAAGTTTTTAAAGGAACAGTTCCACCGTGAAAATAATAAAATAACAAGAGCGTATGCGATGACAAATTAAGTGTATCTATCTGTCAGAACTATCAAAAATGAAAACTATCAGCTGATGTCAATATTAAATAGTGTTGTGTGAAACTGGGCAAAATCTGACCAATCAGATGTCTACAGAATTGCCAACCTAAATTCAAATTACTTCTCCTGGTTTTTAAATGAGGTAAAGTTGAATGCACATTACCCGAATGAGGAGGCAAATGTGCACATTTACCGCAATATCTGCTCTTACCGTAACATAATATATGCTGATTGAGTATAGAGGTGGGCATTTAAATAGATTCAGATGTATAAATAATGGACATATTCACATACATTCAGATATATTCAGTTATATTCATATGTAACCCTTGTGATAATTAGTGTAATGAGTTAAGTTATCCAATAAAACATCACCTCAGTGTAGTTTTTATACGCTTATTTGAGCCGCTCCCAATGGACCCGGACTTCCACTAATTTATAAAGACCTAGAATACCATACATGGCGATTCTGCCATACAATAGATCGAGATCCTGACATACATGGCGATCCTGCAAACCTATGGTAGTGGTAATAAGAAACAAGTAGAGGCAATTATAGGCAAACTAGAGGAAACTTAGAAGCATATGGTAACAAGGAAGGCAGAGCGACAAAGCAAGAGAATGCAGTCGTTAACAGTGAAGTTGTTGTACAAGAGGAGGAAATGAGAGTCGACTTTGAAGTGGAGACACTGACGTTCATCATATAAGCAGTTCTAGTACTACAGTTTAGTTGGTCTGTATATAAGACCTCCTGAAAAATATGAAGAAGTCTACGACAGAGTACGTTGAATCTCTAGGATAGGTAAGGCAATTTTTTCAAACTTATATTCTATTTATGTGTATGATTGATTTTTTATTTTATTTTTTTCTCCCCTATGATAATTTCCCAATATTTCTTCGAATTAGGTGATTAAATTGAATACTTTTATTATTATGTCACAAAATATCCTAATTTTATTTTCAAACGTACGTAAGCGACGAGAGCTTAGTGAGTTGGGATAAATTTCAGAGTAGTTACAGGATGCATATTTGGCAGAAGACATTCCAATCCAATTGGCAACTAAATATACAACAGGGGCAGCAGTTGAGTCGCTAATAAGCAGCTCTACCTCCGAACGCATGAAAACCGTCATAGCGGCGGGAAATTTCACAAGGCCACAAGAGGTAATAACTTAATTAGTGTCGATCGATATGGGGGGCAACCAGTCATCAGGAAGTGTGCTGCATTTTAAAGCAGACAGAAATAGGTTTTCGTCGGGAAACAGGTATTGTCCACAACAGAAGAATACTTATGCGTATATCAGGGGGAAGAATAGTTTCCATATAAAGAGTAACTACAATAGAAGTGGGAAATTCCAGGAGCATCGAGGAAAAAAAAGATGGATATAAAGGTAAATCAAAACATAAATTCATTAAAAAACCTAATGAAAGGTTTAATCAGTATAAAAACGTGGAAATGTGCGAGATTAAGGATATAAGTAAGCAAAATGAGCAGAGGGCATCGGGTTTTCAAGCGAATCCAAGGGAAAATCCAAAATTTTGAAAGGTCAGGAATATGAAAATTGTAACATACATAACTTTGATTCAACTCCTCCAAATTTTGAGCAAATTGAAACTGACATATCAGATACTATTGATACATTTATAATAGATACAGGTGCAGATATTCCATCATGAGAGATTTCAGAAAATTTTCCATATTATTTGATGGAAAAAACACAAATATTGAATATCCAGGAAATAACTCAGGGAGAAACTGAAACCTGGCTGTAGAAGTTCTTCCTCGGTAGACTCTCCGAATCGTGAAAACTCTTCAACAGCAGGAAAAAATGCTGTGACGGTCGAAAAAAAAAATCATAATCATCATCATCGTGATCGTCGTTGAATAAAATCTCGACTCTGGTGACATTGTTTCATGTCTGTCCACTACAGTGCAGGCAAATAACGGAGCAGCTTATTCCTGCTTTTCTGCACCCACAAGCAGCTCCACACTTTCGTTTACACTCGCACGAAATGAGTTTTAAAAGTTCAGGTGGAGCGGGTGCGGCTGAAGTACGAATTGGTTCAAACCCGTAATTGGTCTGTCGCCAACCCCATTCCTAAAGATCTTTGAAAATCCCGAGCGACTTTTGTACCTGTGAATATTTCCGGAAAACGTGTTGGCGGACTGCGCTTTCCGTTATTGGGAGTAGTGAAAGATTATTCACCTTACTGGTTGTCATTGATTTCGCAAAGCGGTGGAATCGCAAAATATCCATCGTTGTGTCCTCTTTACGACCACCATACAAAGCGATAAGGAATAGCTTTCCTGCGCCAGCTAGCATCTCCGGATCGACCTTTTCTTGCTTGAATAACTTCACCAATGACCGGAGGTTCGGGTTCTTCTTGAGGGTGTTGATGAATTTCGACTTTCCCATATTATGAAAAGACGACGTGGTGTCACATCCGCTGGAAGTATGGATTAAGAGAATGTTATCAAGGACAAACTAATCATGCTTGAAACTATTCGGAGAGTACAGTTTTGCCGGTGTTTCCCCTTAGCAGGTTTGCGAAAAAAGAAAATAATTTTTTTTGTCCTGTGCAAGTCCGGTAATTAGAACAAAAGATCGATATCTTCGCCGACGATTTCCACAGAGTCATGAAACGATGCTTCTCTAATTGCTGTGGTTACAATGAGGGTATCAGCATTCTCAAAAGCCAGCTCTACTTCTATTCTGGTATTTGTAAAATAACGGCGGAGCATTTGTATCGACTTGTTTTTATTTTGGTTCCTTGCAAGAAACTTCTGGATAACTTTCGAAGCAGTAGTTTCATCAAACGTGCAAGTCTCATGTCAGTCGGATAACCGTCGAGTACAATTGTCACATTTTTCTCAAAGTGTTGTTGCACTTATGTGACATTGACATATTTTTTGCAGATGAGATCAAACGTCTCAATTCGGCCCTAAACAACTTTGTGAAGAAGGAAACCACCTTCGATTATGTGATGATGTCTGTCACAGGTTGTAAATTTTCTGTCAAAGGTTCGGAGGCATTGCATAATAGCGAATTTGTTTCTTTCCGCATTCCTTATTCGGTGAACAATGACAATGGGAACGGGGCGAGCTCGTATGCTTGAAATTTTCTCAGGTCAGTCTCGGAATTCTTCGTTATGCACATTTTTTAGAAAAGCAACAATGGATCGATCGGAACTGGTGACTCGTCGATTGTAATGCTGGTATTTACTGCCGATAAAGAGAGTTCTTTATTCTTCCCTGTGAATGACAAGGTCCCGAAAGCCGCTCCTATGATTTTAGTCATCATGTCGCGACCAATTTCATATGCACGATGAACACCCGTATGAATACCCACCCGTATGCATAGTCGATTGCCAGCGATCATCCGGAGGGTCTCCCGGCGATTGCTTTAGCGCGTCGCTGAAGAAGTCATGGTGCTTAGTTTGCATCGCAGAATCGATCTCTCTCCGTTTTCCTCGCTGGCAATTCGCCAAACAGCCCAAGCAGCCCAAGCATGCGTAATTCATTTGTTTAGAAGACACACCTGCTTTGACACACGTGTTTTTTATTGCTGTAAGCTGTTTCATATCATTTAATGGTTTATTTTCTGTCTTAAAGAGGTGTCGTGTCTCAAAGAAAAAGTCAGTGAAATATACAAGTACAGAAAAAGAATGGTTTGGTTTTGTAATTTCGACCTGGAGTTGCAATACTTTGGGTTATTCTTTTGATCACTCGGCTCATAGTTGATTGACTCAATCCTCTTAAATCTCCACAAACTATTTATGAATAATTGATAATATGATATATTGCAAGATATATAACTCACTACCTACTTGGAAGTTGCCTCTGGCATAGAATGGCAATGTTTATAAAACGGCAATTAATCTAGGAACTGATAATCCTCCATTGGTGATGGGTTCCTGACCCTCGATCATTGGTAATATGATATTGAGCCAAACATCTTTTCTAAATATGTATCTTGATTTGAATTACAATGGATTTTCCATATCACGGATGTAACTACATTATTTTATGTTTTATGATTGTTATATGCAGTATCATTTACTGAATTACCCGTGAAGTACACGTACTTCTATATCGCAAATATCTCTATTCACATTATACAAAATTTTCAAATCACGATCCATAACTTCAAAACCGTACTCTGAAAAGACAGGAATTGGCAAACGTTGTCGAATGCTTAAGGTTTTGGCAAAGAATACACAACCTAACAAGAAGCGAAGCCCGACGCAATCTCTTTGAAGTTTTGGTAACAAAAATATATGGCCTTGAGAGACCGACGTTGACAGATAACTTAGTAAATACACTGAGAAAAGTAATCAAATTTTTCAAATATTGGCGATATAATTCGTAGTTACACGTAGAAAAAAACCACGACATTAAAACATTCAGGTTCAGGAAATTATTTTTTATATGATTACTTACTGATTTATTTATTTAACGGATTCACCAATTACAAGTAATTACAATAATTATAATATTACAGTGAACTAATTTAAGAATCTAATAATCTAAGCATACATTTCTAATTGAGTTCTTAAACATACTTAAAGAGTTAACAAATGGATCAATATTATATTTATTAAACCATCTCAAACCTCTAGAAACAGGTGAGTTGTAACCGTAATTTGTGTTATGATTTTTTATTGAAAATAATGGAGGGTTTCTAGTTCTATGAGAAGTAACAAGAAGGTTAATTTGATGCAAAAGATTTGGACAATCAGCTCCACCAGATAAGATTTTATAAATTAATATCAAATCAGAGTGAAAACGACGTGTTGTGATATCAGTTAGGTTTAGAGTGTTTAAAATATTATGGTAATTAAATTGTAGATACGTACCCATTTTTAATGAAATATATTTCAGAAATCTGATTTCAACATTTTCAATTCTCACAATGTCATATTTATAATAAGGAGATATACACGATTTCTACAAATTGTTTGTTTTAAGAGAATATTACTTGACAATCAAACCTCTGGGCCCACCACCTATTATATGTATTTCAAGTTGAGCAGTAAAATTTACCAACACCCATTATAAGCATATTATACATAATTCAACAGTACACTTTCAGTTGGTAAAATCATGCAGTGTTTCAGTTTGATAGGTGTTGTTTTTCTTATTATTTTCAATTTCTGCCGAGCACTGCAAGTAATTATATGTAAATAAGTATTTAAAGAAGCATTAAGTAGGGTAGGAAAGATATTGAAACAAATGTAATAATAAAAGGTAGAACGTGTCGCGGGACACACGGTAGGAACTTTAGTTCCTTTTAAGCAAAAATTCTTCGAATCAATAAATAAAATACACATATTAATATAAGAATTTATTTTACTCTGGATGAAACTTCATCTAACAAAAATATACAGTAGTATTAATTATAAATAAAAATCTTATCATCAAGTTGATTGGCACAATAGTTATTTATGATACAAGTGCGTGAAGTTATACTTTTGCGCACGAGTTGTGAAAATGCAATAATATCATATGAAATAATCCGTACAAATTAAGAACAAATACTTAAAACAGAATAAAATTGAGTTGAAGTTGAAGGAAAAGGCACAGGTACACCAGACTTGACATCTTGAGTCCCAACTTCCATTTGAACATATTCATTATCTAAAAAATATATATAGGTAGTGAACTACCAATAAGTATCATTGCTTGACAAGCTTGACAACTAGGGAAATTTTCTGTTCCACATGAAGAAGGTCCTGGTTCAGGTGACGGTATGTTATCTGCAATATTATAATGTTATATTTAATAATGTGGATTTTGTAAGAAAAAGTATATGTGTATTTAAAATAAAATATGATACGGTTACAGTGGCCTGTATTGGAGAAAATCACGTGTCAATAGATGGCACTGAATTTTTCAATATGGCTGCTATAAGGGTGAACAACAAAGGCACGCGGCCGGTCAGCTGATGGCATGACAGTAGTCTGTCACAGTTTGTGAAGGTGTTTAGGTTAGGTTATACTCAAATTTTAAATCACAGATATTAAATGACACAACAAAATTATTGGCATCTGATTTTGTTGTTCACCTTTATTGAAGTTAGAAAGGAAATTAACAGATGTCGCCCACTTCGTAGTTTTCGCCAATATTGAATGTGTAGTTTATTTGACACAGCTACAGCAGACTTGACATCTTCAGTACCAACTTCCATTTGAACATATTCATTATCTAAAATATATATAGTAAACAACCAATGAGCATCATTGTACACAAAAAAATGTGCTCTTTCCAGATGAGGAGGGTCCTGGTTCAGGTGACAGTATATTATCTGCAATATTATAATGTTATTTTTAATAATGTGAATTTTGTAAGAAAAATATATGTGTATATGTGTTAGGTAGAATAAGTCAACACAACCTATCACAAAAGTTGTACACTTCATGAAAATTCTATTCAATGTAATGTCAAAGAATACCTAATCAAATATTTATTTGAGTATTTTTTATAGTTATGCCTAAATTAGCAAAAGAAACTTAAAGACTTACCTAACAGGGTCTTTTGGGAATCCAAACATAGATAAATATACCTTCTCCTGTTCCCGAGTGACATCCCCGAACAGCACAAGTTATTCTTCCCATAGCTTCAAGTAATTCAGTAATAATTTTCGAAACAAGGGACAAAGTAAAAATTATACACAAAAATTGAAAAATTCCTTTTGTTTACCAAGCTGGTTGACAGACAACAAACAAAGTCAAATATGACAAGAATCTTATTATAAAAATGGCGACTTTCAGACATGCGCATACAAAAAAATGATCGGAAGCTTCGCTTCTTGTTGAGCTGGTGTATTCTTTGGTTTTGGTACTAAACAAATATAGATTTTAAAAGTAATTAAAAAAACTGCCCATTTATTTTTACACGTGATAATAATTTTGCAAACACTTGAAAAGTACCAAAGTACCAAAGGTACTACTGAACATCTCCCACTGTTCGCCGGCGGTTCTCCAAAATATAAACTACTGCGCACTCGTTGCTTTTCTTGCGCTTAATTCTGCATTAAAATTATTGCTTGGCGATCCTACGGAGAGTCGCTGGCGGTCGACTATGCATACGGGTGTTAATGTTCTCGTTTGCGATAACTTCTTGGCCCATAGACATCAATTCTTCCTTCCCAGGGAAAGGATTATGACCTGCGAGCCACATGTCTAATTTCTCAACGTCACTATTGTCTCGACAAATCCGCGAGGGTCTCATGTCGACGTGCTGTTCGGTTGTAGAGCAAGATACTCCGGAGAAATTTCCAATTTGTTCACAAATTTTTTTGAAGCTGAACCATGCCTAAGGTCCACGATGCTTTTGTGCTGTCTGTAATTCCCTGAGTCAGTCCTCCTGTTGTCTCCATGGATCGCATAAGAATCTACTCTATCGTCATGTCTGACACTCAGAGCATTTGTTGTATGGTATCAAGATGAAATTCCCCATTACCGGATCTTCCTGCTTCCAGGAAGTTCTTCACCAGAAACACAATACGATGGTACTGTACCAATAGCACATTGCATCGTAGGGCGCACTGGAGCCACTTTATGGCGCCATAGAGGTCGTAATTATTGTCAAAATGGAAGATAAAAAAACGAATTGGTAGGCCTGAACACGCTCTACAAGTTTAATACTGGACATTTTTCGATATTTTTCACGAGAAAAAAGGAAATAGGAAGAAACAATTTTTTCTTCCCAAATTCATGGTTTTTTTATCAATATATCGATGACAAGGATAGATACGTGGAAAATGTATGTATGAAAACTCAATCGTAGATTGTACTCAAAGCAGCAAAAAAGTATTATTCGAAAACATTTTCGTATCTCAACGGGGAACCAAGTTATGATGAAAAAACTGAATTCAACCCTTTTTTCAATAGGGCGGGAAACCCACAATGTTATTTTGGTCGACAATTTAAGCTTAAGCTTCTCTAGCCTTCCCACACGTAATATCCAAAAGTTGGCTTTCTCGGTCAATTCACATTTCTGACCTGATTTTTCCGACGTAATGACTGAATTATTCAGCTGGCAGCGAAGTAGCATATCACAGCTCGCAGGCATAATACCAATAAGCACGAGGTAAAATGTAGATATGCCGTCTTTTGGAGGAGACGTAAAACCGAGGTCCCGAGTCCATGGATGTTGGGCTCGTAGAAGAGCGCTACCACTGGTTCGGACACTAGTGGGTTCGCCAAAATTTCCGGGTAGGGGTAGCGTGCTTCCGTCGTCGGTGATTAGCCTCAGTCGACGTTGAATTACCGGAAGACAAGACAACTACTCACGATAATAATATCAAGCTATTTATTTTCCGGGAAGAACATTGATATTATGAGTGCAGTATTAAAACGATCATCAGCTATGAAGCAATTATGGTAGGACTAGCCAAAATGCGAAGAAAAGCCGGTTTATGCATTACAGGAGTAATGAAAATATGCCTAACGGCAGCCATGTAAGTGATTCTCGTCTCAACACCACCACATATGGTAATAAAAAGTGTTGTAGAAAGAACAAAATACAGACTAAGTAGATAGGGAATCTCCTCGCTCCTCAGAATTCAGGAGTCCTGGGACTTGCCACAAAATCGTATGATGGAAGAGTATTGGTATAGTTGACGTGAAAGATATTGTGCGAACTTAAAGTTGTCGGCTTTCTCTTAGACTGTAAAACGATACGATACCGTCATAGTCTAGTCAATATTAAATTAAAAATGCTCAGTTGACGATATATTAATGTAATATTATAATTTCAACTAATAATCGTAATAATTTCCAATCATTCATTGAATCTATCGACTGTCTAACGATTATTTAATATTTACAACCCACAATCTACTTTTCTACTGTTCTACTTTTCAAGATACTTATCTCGAGATTTCTTTCGATGTATTCATGTTTTCTCCCAATCTAAAATATATTAAGTTCTTTCCTCTGCTATTCATAACTCGAATATAAAACAATGCTTTGATAGTATATTATGCAACGATCATATAATAATGTTTATTATAACACACAATTATTAACCGGAATACGGAACGATCCAAAGGTGAGTTTATTATTATTATCATTACAATAATGTGCAGGAATCCTAAGATCCATAAGCCCTGAATTGTACTAAATGAATATTACAAAAATTAAGTAATTACAGAATTTGGAAAAAAAGAAAAATTAGAAAAAAATTAGGTGGAAAAAAAATTAATTAGAAAAAAGAAAAGCGTGCAGTCTATTCTTAAAAATATTGACAGAGGGTGCCGTTACAATACCCTCAGGTAGATGGTTCCATGTTGAAAAGACACTATTACACAAAAAATGTTGCCTTGTTTCTTATGGTTAATGCAAGTGTATGGGTCAACCTTCGTTTAGCTGAAATCAGCTATGGAAAAATTGTTGCCATGGCAGCCATTACCATGGTAACGGGTATACAAAAACCTAAATCATATGGTGAGGAAATGCGCGGTTGCCGGTTTAACCACTTTCGTTTAGCTGAAATCAGCTATTGAAAAACTGTTTCCATGGCAGTCATTACCATGGTAACGGGTACACAAAAACCTAAATCATATGGTGGGGAAATGCGTGGTTGCCAAGTTGACCCCACTTTCGTTCAGCTGGAATCAGTTATGGAAAAACTGTTGTCTTGGCAACGATTGTTGTGATTGGTAGTAAACAAAAACCCAAATCATATGGTGAGGAAATGCGCGGTTGCCAAGTTGACCAGTAGCGCTAGGAGGAAATCAGTTATTGTAAAAGCGCGAATTGCGAAACGTCAACCCGGCGCGCATTCATGTGGAACACACTTTTTCCAGAAGAGGAAGGGAATAAACATGTGTGTATATAGATAGACATGAATATGAAATGATTTTTATTCCATTCGATGTTTTTCAAGAAGAGGAAGGGAAGTCAGTATGCTTATCAATGAATTTTCTAGTTTAGAGATCTAGAATAATTGATTGATTGATATCCCGATATCGCGATATCGCTTTCAGGTCGAGTACAAATTATTAGACACTTTTTCGAGAAGGGGAAGGGAATGGGAATAAACATGTATGTATATAGATAATCGAATTGCGAAACGTCAACCTGGCGCGCTTTCATGTTGAATACAAATTATTAAACACTTTTTGAGAAGGGGAAGGGGATGGGAATAAACATGTATATGTATATAGATAGACGTGAATATAAAATGATTTTTATTCCATATGATGTTTTCCAAGAAGGGGAAAAGAAGTCAGGGAAGCTCGCGCGTGCGAATTGACAACTGAGATTTGATAATCTACTGGATTTTGGTAAAGGCCTACCAGTTCGTATTCTCCACTAAATTTTTCATCTTGAACATTCCTGTATAGATAATATTTTGCTTCATTTATTTCTTCCAATACCAGTTCACTTTTCACTTTATTCTTGTATTCACATTGTTTTATAAATCTTAAAATCCAAGCTGTCGTTCGTACTAGTCTGTTCCAATTAGAAAATCTTTTAGGGTCAGGAAGAACAACTTCTTAATATTCACTTCCAATTTCGTTTTAATGAAGTTACCCATCCTAGCATCAATCAATGCTGCTTGAAGCTTCATCCTCGGAATAGATAACTGTTTCAAAGGTGCAACTCTAGCTCTTGAGTACAAAAAAGATAAATTTACCTTCCTTTCATTTTGTCTACGTCAATATGCAACAGCAGCATATGCGTTTTCTGATGCATCACAAAAGATGTGTATCTCAGTATTCGTATCATCACTATAATCCATTGGAAAATATTGACGTGGTATCTTGAAATTCACTATATTTTTCAGATTTTCTAACCATTTTTCCTATTTAATATTTGTTGTATTTGTAATTTCATCAACCTAACCTATTTGCATTCTCCAAATTTCTTGTAGTAAGATTTTTCCGTGAATTGTGAAGTTGATTAAAAATCACAATGGATAATAAATTGACATTATAACTTTTTAAACTTCTCTTTCAGTAGGACGTCGTTTTCCTGTTAGAACATCCGAATCAACTTTGTGAAATTTTGTCTGAAAAGTGGAGATGTCTTCTGCTGGATTCCACCATAATCCTAAACTTCTTTCGGTATTAGTTTCACCTTCAAATCTCAAATTTTTATATTGATCAGATACTAATTCAGGATCTATACTTTTTAAAACTTTATCATTATTGCAAATCCAGTTGCATATAGTGAATCCTCCACACTTGTGAACACTAATCACTTCCCTGATCAGTTTCACAGCAATTTCTTCATTCTTAGCATCACCCAAATAATCATCCATATAGTGTTTTCTCATGATTGCTTGAGCAGCTTCTGGATACTTCTTTGAAAATTCAAGAGCATTTCTGTTCCCACCTCCTGAGCAAGACATGGACTGCATTTCGCTCCAAAAAATACTACTTGTATTTCATATACATCGGGACTATCTTTTCGTTCCATACCTCGCCAGAAGAATCTTTGGGCATGTCTATTTTCTTCACATATGTTTATCTGTAAGAACATTTCTTTGATGTCAGCAACGAATGCTATTTTATGAATTCTAAAATTTAAAAGAATAGTAAGCAAAGAATTGTATAAGTCCGGACCAATAAGGATATAATCATTTAGACATGAGCCATTTGATTTAGCCGCTGCATCGAATACAATCCTGAGCTTTGAAGGTTTATTGGGATTTACCACCCCAAAGTGAGAAAGATACCAAGTTTGTTGACACTCTTCTTCCGCTTCTCGTTTGTTCAGTTTCTTTATATATCCTTTTTGTAAATATTCACTTATTTTGTCGCAATAAGCTCTTGCAAAATTATCGTTTCTGTCCATTTTACTTTCTGTATATTTCAATCTTTCAAGTGCATTAATCTTGCTATCTGGTAGAATCATATTGTCGTTTTTCCAAAGTAGTCCAACTTCATATTTATTTTCTTCAACTCTTCTAACAGTTTGCTCTAAGACTCCTTGAGCTCCCCGATCTTCTTTTGATAGCATGATTGATCTTTGATTTTGTATATCATGATTTTCTATTTTCCACTGTTCTTTAACAAGGTCATGTAAAAGATCAATTTCGTCCTTTTCGTAACCATAAACATGGCAAGTGAACTTTCTTTCGTCCAAATCTTTGTATGATTGGTTTTTTACTATATTACCATGTAGAACCCAACCAAATATAGTTTTACTCAATACTGGTCCGTTCCATGGAAAACATATAATTGTGTGGCTCATGAGAAGTGGCCAATTGTATTGACCTATTAAAATTGTTGGTTTTGCATTTTTTAAAGATAAAGAATTATAGTTCTCAATATAAGGGTAATTTTGGCAAACTTCTTGTATGTTGATATTTTGACTAGGTAGGGACAAACCCTTCATTGTTCTGACGTGACGCAATTGGAAAGTTTCGTTTGAATCTTGCATACCCTTTATATTAAGTGTCACAATCCAGGAATCATTCTGTATTTCTGTTTCACTATTAGTCCACGATATACAGAGTGCTTGTAAAGGTCCATCCAGTTCCAATTGTTCGGCAATTTTATAATCTATTAAACTTACTGTATAAACATCATCAAGTGAAGCATACGTATTTACTACTATTTTCTGATTGATCAGTTGAACCAGTATAATTTTGAGAAGAACTCTGGTCTTTTTTTGAAATATATGATGATTCCTTTCACTCTCATATTCCTGCGATGGTATGTTGTTCAGAATTCCACTATTATCATGTGCTACCTCATTAGTGCCAAGTCAGGCAAGAAATGCAAAGATGATTCTTTTTTATGAAATTCCATCGTTCTCCAATATTTAGTTGAGCAAACGTATTGCATTTACTCAGATGATGATTTTCCTTTTTACAGAATACGCATACTTTTTTCTTTGATGTTGTATAAGTATATTCAAATTTCCTACCTCGTTTGGATTCATTCTTCCCTGAAGTAGATGAGAATGAATTCTGTAATTGGCATACATCGTCAGCTAATTCTTCCAGTCAATCTTGAAACTTAACGAGTTTTGGTATATTTCCACTATTTTTTTTTCATTTTTCTTGTCCATTCCAATCTCAGTGTATTGGGCAGCTTCCCGACTGAATCCTGTTATAATAGTGGATTACGCAGATGGTCTTCTTGCTCAAGAGTCAGCATAGTGCCAACCAAATTCTTTACATTATCTGAGAACTCGACAATACTATTAATTTTGTCCTCTCTTAGGCAGGGAATGTTCTTTATTTTTTTTTATGACACTATTTATGATATATTCTGGTCGTCCAAATCGTCTATTTAATGAATATATAACTTTATCGACATTTTTAGGTAAAATCAACAGAGTCTGAACAATTTCACGAGCTTTACCTTTTAGACATTTTTGAAGTCTTGTTTGATTCTCCTCATTAGAGTAACCACACATTTTAGTTCTATTGGAAAACTGACTCACAAAATTTGGCCATTCTAAAGGATTACCATCGAATATAGGTAGATCTTTTGGTAAAGATTGTCGGATTAACATTCTCTCAAGATAATTATTATTGACATGAACTCTATTATCTGAACTGACATTATTCGCATGACATGAACTCGATTTTTCTTCCAATTCAGACTTGTCAATTAAAATCGATTTATCATTTGCTGCACCAAGTTGATATTGCTGATCGTTTACCCATTCTTGAATTCGAGACCTCTGACTACGCTCACTTAAAGGATATTTCTCTTCCGGATGATTTGGAATATGACCACTGACAATATTATTTTCTTCTATCTGTGCAATTTTCAGTGCCAATTCCAAATCTAGGAGCTCTTTTTCTCTTTTTTCCCTTTCTTCCTCGACAGCGTTTCTCTTCTTGGCTATTTCTAACTTTTCTTGCAGAATTTGGCGATGTACAATACTAGCTACTGATCTCACCTTGCCTTTAGATGTTATTTGTTGACTTTTTCTTTCAGTACCTTGATCATCTTCGTTTGTAGCCTTGTCTGGCATAATTTTTTTTCTAGTTATGGATTTCTGTACTGAACCTTCATTCATCCAAACCCCTTCTATCCGGTTGTATAAAGGCTTGGTGACTAGATGGTTAGTTGACTGGACGGTTTGAGGTGACCGGGCAGTCAATACCACATGGCTTGTTCAAACGACAGTTTGGTCAAACTCAACTTACTAACGGTTGGGCAAGAAATAGTTGGTCAGTTAACTTCTCCGCAAATATCAATTAAAGAGAGTTCCAAACATACAATATGTCCCCCTAAGTTGGAATATGGAAAACTTTCTTATTATTGATTTTAGAAAAAAAAGTTATTCCTCGTAAGAAAATCTGCATTATCTGAAACCTATAATACAGTTATCAAATATCAAATTTTTCAGTCGTATACGAGGTTTGTCAAAAAATATGAGCTTTCCTCAGGACAAAGACGTATATTTGAATTTGACAATATCGAAAAATGTTACTGGAAAAAGTTGGATATGTCGAAGCATTAGTATAAGTGGAAATTAAATTTGTTTCTTCCTTACAATAATATGATGTTTTCTATAACTTGGTGTTTGAATGTATTTAATTATTTGCAAATTGAATAAATATGCACTTATTCCGAGTTTTGCATGCAAAATTATCAGAAAACATCAAAAACCTAAGAGCTTATCATGTGCTCCGTAATCACAAGAGATGAATGTTCATTCAAAATAAAAACAGTAAAAAATAAAACAATCTGAAGTTCCAATTTAAATGAATGTAATAACATATTCAATCGTAGTTTTCAATTCCGATCAACTTTTTTCAGTAACATTTTTTGATATTGTCAAATTTAAAGGTACTTTACTCATGAGTGAAACTTATATTTTTGGGCAAACCTCGTATACGACTGAATAATTTGATTTGATATTTGATGACTGTATTCTAGGTTTTAGATAATGCGAAACTTTTTATGAGGAATAGTTTTCCATATGATTCCAACTTAGGGGGACATATTGTATAATTGAGTCCATAGAGTCTAACACAGAGATGAAAAGGAGCAAGAGAAAAGCTTAGAAAGCAATCATAGAATCGTACAGTAGCGTTAATGGCGGCATAATAAAAAATAAATATGCCAATAAAAGCGTGCAAAGAAAAATTTAGCTGTTGAATAACAGCAAGTAACAGGCACTGGTAAAGGTTTTCCAAAACATGCCCCTGTTAACGATGTCGATGGTAAAATTATCAAATTCAATACCACGAGTGCTTCAAATTTTATAGATGATTTTTTCTTCTCCAGGAAAACTTCTTTATTTGGCAAAAATATAAAAACAAACCGATTTTATTTAAATTCGGTTTGTTTGAATGTTTTTGCCTCAAATAAACAAGTTTGAGTGATGAAAATGGAAAATTATCTGAGATTTGAAGAGCAAGTTGTATTTGGGAGAATTATTTTTTTAACAATTTAAAATTCAAAGTCGAACTTTGACGTTCCAATGTGAACGAGGTATTATCGATGAGGAAGCAGAATTATCTGTATAATACCGAATGATTGGCTAAAATAATGTATTGCTATTGGTTAAAACCACCAAAGTGTCAGATTTTGACAAGTGAAATAAATAATCATTGTTATTTCCATTTGAAATTTCGGGAGAGATTTCAATCGATATGGTTGAAATAATACCCTTCTTGGTGTGCGTCATCGTTTTTGACGTATATCCGGGCTCTCGGCATGTCGTTTATTTTATTCACTATTTTGACTTACCTTAAGTTTGATGAATAGAATAATCAGGATCATATTCAGCCAAATTAAAAGAGGCTATTAATAATTACCAGCTTCTTTTTCTGACTGAAAATACTTGAGAACTTTCAAAATGCTGATGTTTTTCCGTGTATCTAGGCACATTTCTGTATTATTCAAATAAATGTTACAATAAGATTATTATTCACTTTCCATAAATAATAGTTGACCGTAAAAAACAAAGTACAGACCTGACAAGAACTGTCAGTGAGACATTAGAATAAGACGTATACTTTTGTTGCTTTCGTTTATTTGGGCTTCAAGCACTTGTGCGTGACGCTTCAGTCGTCACGACTTTTGAGCAAATCGAACACGATTTTTTAGGATGCTCAAAACCACCTGACATGTGCCAATGCCAATGAATTTCCTGTGTTGTTAGAAGAACAGCTTTCGATTATAATGTTTTTGATAAGAAAATTTTGCATATTTAGATATTTTTAGTAAGGTTTAAATCGTATTAAATCGTAATCGGCACAATCTTAACCTTCAAATAAACGTCAAACCGGACAAACGTCAAATTTAATGTCCGTGGCTTGAAGCTCATACTTTTCGGTATGTGCTTGAGGGGCAAGGGAAGGTAAGACTAGGCGTCACGCCCGGTAATAAACGAACGGAATTCAGTCACTACGAGCTGCTACTAGCAGCCAAAAGTAAATAATCGAAAACGCTTTTTGGCAAATTTTTCTGAAGCCGTGGAAGGAATGCAGTCGAAAACATTCGATATTGCCACGTTTCACTTTTTTTTCTATTAACATTTTTCATTTCAATCAAAAGATGTCACTTTTCAAAATTTGTTACGAGCTTCTTCAAGCTCTGGCAGCGTTGTACGAGAACCATAATTACCACACTCTCCGAATTACATAATTGGTGATTTTTATCGGAAGGCCTGACCAGCTAAATTCTTATCGGCAAGCGCGTGCATGTGTCACTTCATCAATAATTGACTGATATTGATTTATCCAGTGGCGTTGGTATTGTCAGTTTCATTTGTATTTTCAATTTTACTTGGAAAAATAGGTACCGTACGCCATTTGTACGTTTAAGACATATATGCCTCGCCTCTCACCGATTCCCCGCAGTTTCAGATAAACTTGCCAAACTATAATACACATTGCATAAAAGGTACGTCAGCATGTATTTTGAATGCCCGATTGATAGGCTGCTCTTGCGCGCAATGTAAACAACAACCAATAAAATCTTCAAAGTCAAAGATTAGGGTTAAGACACTACTAGTCTCTAAGGATTTTATCAGCGAAAGAGTACCCCGTTGAACATACACATTAAATTTGCCTGTATGGGTTGAAGCAAAAATACTTCAAGATGGCCCAAGGGTTATGTCTAGAATAAGCGACTCAATTATTTTCCGCATAGGTGAATGATTTCACAGCATCTTCATTTTCCACACTCCAACGATGTGAACGGTATAAAAAATGCATTTCATATATTTTATACCATGGCAAACTGAGATCTTGAATGGGATTGGATCCAGTTTATTTTTTATAAAAATTAATACATTTCCCCTCGAATGTAGGAGCTATAACTTGAAAGCGTGTCTATTCTCACAAAAATCATGAAATAAAACCACCCATTCCAGCTGGAATGACAGAATACGACAAATAGGCAATAATATATTCCATTGTTTCCGCTATATGTATTTATACGTGAAACAGAAAGTGATTTCCATTATCATCTGGCTGAACGACTGTTATCCCTTCATATTCATATATTCGAATAACCAGGATTAACAATGGATCAAATGACAAATCGGAAAAAGATGAATATGATTTCCGTAAGTGGCTTGAGGCAGACCGATTGCTTGTGTAGTGAATGTGTGTGAATGTGAGGTGAGCTTTACAGAGTTTATTTTTAGGTATTTATTGTTATGTATTTTTATTCCAACGTTATCAATAAATCATTATACTTGAAAATTTTCGAGAAAAGTTAGATATAAATATATACAGGGTGGTCCGTGAGTAATGGACCAAAATGGGATGGAAGATTCTTGTCCTAAAAATATTACAGTCAGACGCAACTTCCAATAATAAAATATTGATGATAAGAAAGATACGGGGTGACGAAGTCGAAATGTCAAAAATGCTTTTTCTCAGTAAATTGGAAGATTTTTGGATATACGAACGTGAAAATTTGAGGAAAGGGGTTGAGGGCCTGGGAAATCATAATATGCTATCCATTTCGGTCTATTTTTTAGAGGGCGCCACAAAAGCTATGTTGTTGGTGAACTTTTCTTAAGCCTTTTTTAATGTTAGTAGGCGCTTATGTCATCAGGCTTATTATCGGCTATGATATAGCAAGAGCATTGATAATTTGCAATGATATTGTCATAGATTTTGGAAGCCTTTTGCTTGGTAACAACCCGCTTCTGAAAGCGAAGGGTTGTAACCTCAAATCAACATGCTTGAGGAGAGTTATGGCAAAATTATTGCAAACTATCAATATTCTTGCTATTTTATAACAAATAATAAATTTGCTGACATCAGCGCCTACTAACATTATTATTTTTGTGCTAATAAATGAAATGAAAATTATGAAGGGTGGCTTAAAAATGCGAATATCTCGGAAACCAGTAACTTTTAAGACTAATGATTGGTATACGTTTTTGTCGCAAAAATGATGCCTTTTTAATATTTTTCAATGAATAGAGGGATACCGTTGATGATAAATAAATTAGTCGCGCAGTTACACCAACCCCATAGCTTTTGTGGCGTCCTCTAAAAAATATAACGAAATGGATAACATATTATGATTTCCCAGGTCATTAAGTCCCTCTTTTCAAATTTTCACGTTTGTTCATCCAAAATCTGACCATTTTCTGGGGAAAAAGATTTTTGACATTTCAACCCTCTATCTTTCTTATTATCAATATTTTATTAAAAGAAGTTGCGTCAGATTGTGATATTTTTAGGAGAAAAATCCAAATCATTTCACTTTGGACCATTACTTACGGACCACCCTGTATACATATTTTCAAGAATTAAGCCTTCTTCAGAGCCTCACGTTGGTTGAGACAAGTGTTTTGAATTTGTTTTATTGGGATGTGTGGGTATCGTGTGTGTTGTGTTGTCTATGCTTATATTGGGATAAAAATATATACAGGGTGGTGCGTAAGTAATGGACTAAAGTGGAATGGAAGATTCTTCAAGAAAACATTGTTGTATTCTGTGTAAAATTTTTTATTTAAAATTGCAAAGCGCTTTCTACTATTAAGCCATCTTCAGTGCTATACCTGCAAGTAAGTAATAATAGTTGGAAAATTTTAAAAAAGAAATTGGTGAAGAATTACTTACTTGTCAGCTGTGATACAAGAAACCTTATTGAATGTAGACAACTCATTAACGTCACAATGATAAAATTACATTAAATTTAAAATTTAAAATTATCCCCTGGTTGGGGTTAAACTGTCTTCATATTTTGAACATTTTTAATTTTGTTGTTTATTTCCATTTTTGGCTGACTTGTTCATGAATAATTTGGAAGTTAATCACATAGTTAACAGAAATAATAGTGAAATATTACATTGGTTCAGATATGTAGATGATTGTCTTGTTTTTATCAATGGTAATTTAGATACAGCTAATAATCTTATGAATAAAATAAACTTAATTTATCCTAATATCACTTCCACTTTAGAGATTGAATCTGAAAGTAAAATGAATTTTTTAGACCTCTCCATTAGCAAATTTGATAAATAAGAATACAGCATATAGGTATAGGAAACCTACACAAACAGACCATGTCATAAGAAGAGAACAAAACTTGACTTATCCTTCTGAACAGAAATCTGTTAGATATTTAGCTTCACCTTTTCTAAATGAAAACATCTCTCAAAAAGTTTCAAAATTGTTTAATAATAAATTAATAGATACAAGGATTTCTTTTAAGAGCACTGATAATTTTAATAAACATTTGGTTAATTCAAAAGATAAAATTAATAAATTATCAAAAAGTGGTATTTACAAACTTGAATGCAATGATTGTGAAGCTTCATATATAGGTAGAACTTCTAGACCTTTAAAAGTTCGAATAGGTGAACATTTGAGTAGATGTGATAATTCAGCTTTTGGTCATCATTTAAAATTTAATAAACATAATTTTATTCTTTTTTTTTCTTTTTTTAATTTCTTGGGAAATTAAACCACAATATTTTTGAATTCTTTATTTCAACGTTTCGGCAGCGTTCCAGCTACCGTTGTCAACAAAAAATAAGTAGAAATTAATTTTTATCCCTAACTGACACAACAGAAAAAATTTGACAACTAGACAATCAAAAAATATTTTGAAGTTTAAGACTGCAAAATTTTGTAATCAAATCTTTTTTTAAGGTCCATTCATAGTAGATCA
Source organism: Galerucella calmariensis (assembly GCA_910591675.1). NCBI lineage: Eukaryota > Metazoa > Arthropoda > Insecta > Coleoptera > Chrysomelidae > Galerucella > Galerucella calmariensis. The sequence continues at coordinate 29,385 of CAJUYG010001805.1, read as the reverse complement.
TATCTCTGGCAAAATGTGAAATGAA
>CAJUYG010001805.1:12984-24360 GCA_910591675.1 Galerucella calmariensis | reverse complement strand
AGTAGCAATGAGTGAAAGACTTATTCACATTCTAAGTGTAGCCATTGACCATATCTTCTAACAGGTTCAATTATCCTACCCACTCTAGTTTTTACAGGGGGAATATCTAACTTATGACCACTTTCTCCAACATCCGGGATTTCATCTTTCTTCGTTACTTCTAGTGGATAAAGACGCTGAAGGGGTCGAACAAAAGTTCCTCTTTGAGTCTTGACCTTCGCTACCCTCGCCTTTTTATCTTTTCCTAGAAACAGTTCCTCGATTACTCCAAGCGGCCATTCGAAGCGCTTTTTTCCATCCGATCCCACAAGCACAATATCTCCGACTTCTACCGGCAACTTTTTCTTCTCGTTTGCCTTCAACACAAGCTGCGACAAGTACTCCTTCCGGAATCGTGACTGTATTTGATCTTGGAGCCGCTTCATGTTCTTATAGGACTCTGACAGGAAGTCAGCATCATTGGTCTCATTTAGAATTCCTGTCATCTTTCCTCTTATGAAAGTGTTGGGTGTGAGTGGAATGAGATCTCCATTATCTTCTGTCACAACGGTCAATGGACGGTCGTTGATCACTGCAGCTACTCCTGCCAAAGGAGTGCGTAACTCATCATATGACAGCTTCGCCCGACCTAGCATTCGTTTGAGGGGATCTTTAACAGACCGGACCAGTCTCTCCCACCATCCACCCCACCACGCTGCAGTAGGCGGGTTGAAAATCCAGCGAATTTGTTTAGTGTTACTCAACTCATTGATAGAGTCCCAATCCAAAGTCTTGAATAAGTGGTCAGCTCCCACGAAATTGGTACCATTATCGCTGTATATAGTACATGGGCGGCCACAAATACTTATGAAACGCTCAAGTGCACAAATAAACGCCTCTGTACTTAAACTTGTCACGACATCTAAGTGCACTCCACGAAATACTGCGCATGTGAAGAGAACGATCCAGGCTTTCGTTCCACCATTCAGGTAAACTGGTCCAACAAGGTCGACTCCGGTAGTGGAAAATGGCTCGTTGATTTTCACTCGATTTTCGGGAAGTGTCACCGGGTCAACTGTTAATGGGACTGCAGCATGTCTTTTACACTTTATACATTGATGTACTACTTTGGCAATGTTTCGTCTTGCCTGTAAAATCCAGTACTTTTCTCTCAGCTTGCTCATCAGGAATTGGATCCCGCCATGGCAGTGGTACTTATGAGCATCTTGAATCAATATTTGCACTAGTGGGTGTCGGCTCGGCAACAAGAAAGGGAAAATAAAGTCTTCCGTGTCTTTTGATTCTGTAAGTTTAGTTTTGACACGGAGCAAGTCATCCCTATCCTTGTAGACTACTAACCCTTGAATGCTGGATCTGTTTTCTGGAAATGACTCCTTTTGAATTTGTTGGATAAGAATTTTCTCTGCTGCTTTCAATTCAGGAAACGTCAACACTGATGTGGTCTTCTTTTTTCCTCTACATGACTTGATAAATCGAAGCACCCATCCCCAAACTGCGACATTTTTGTGGTAGCAGGAAAATACAGGTGGAGTGGCCCTGGTTATTGTTGCTGCTGCTGAATATGTGGCTTTGCGTTCTTTATTTATTTCTTCTTCTTGGTAAACTTCAGCTGCTACTGGCCAATTTTCTTTTGAAAGTTTTAGCCAAGCTGGTCCCTCCCACCATTGCGACTCCAAGAGCTGGCTTGGACTACATCCCCGGGAAGGAAGATCGGCTGGATTGTGTATTCCAGGAACATGGCGCCACTGGTCACAGCTGGTTGATGCACGAATTTCCTTCACCCGATTCCCCACGAAAACTCCTCTGACTTCCAGGATCTCCAACTAATCTTTCATTAACGACAGTTCCGCTTCGAGATACAAGCTGCGTCCTTAATGTATACATTAATATGTCTGAGGAGCATCGATTTGAGTTGCTTGCTGTGCCTGCTGTCTTATCAGTCTCAGTGTTTTTATCTTCTTTTTCGTTGCTGGAGTTGTTGTCGGAGAGGTGACAGAGAACTGGGTAGTGTTTTCCTCTACAGAGTGCACAACGGACAACGGATTTGCATTTGCTTGCGTGATGTCCTCCTTTAAAGCAGCGGAAACATAATCGCCTTTTCTCAATTTTCTTCTGTCGCTCGTCTAGGGACATTGATAACGCTTTGACACACCGGTCAGTCTCATGTTTTTTGTCACAGAATCCGCATCCTGAAGATGATTTTGATGTGGATATGAGCCCAGCTGTGGTAGCCATCGTTTCTTTAGTTTCTTCTCCCACCGATGATGTCTTCTTGTTTTTCTTCTTCTTGTTATCACTACCAGTAGAGAGATTTCCAAATCCAGTTTGAGCCAGCATAATTTGTTGCTCGTTTTGTACCTCTTTTTTTATGAACTCCATCAATAGGTCTAAACGAGACCTAGGTGGTTGCATGGTGGATCCATCAAGTCTAACTTGTTGACTTCTTTGCCACGCTCTAAGGGTCTCCCCTGATAAGCTGGATTCCACCAGTGGGAAAAGGATGGTGGCAAGAAGCCCCTTATCAAGGTTAAGTGCCGCCAACGATCGGAGATGAGTTTCCAATTTTGTATAGAGGTTATCTAATGATAACTTATCGTTGGCGGTCACATTCGAGATTACCAATGTGAGTAGTTCTCTTACGTAAACTTGGAGTAGAAGATCTTCACGCCCAAAACGCTCCTTAAGTGCTTCCACAACTTTTGGGTAATTAGCTGCTGTCTGTGGGTAACTACTGACAAGCTCTTGAGGTTCACTGCCCCATTCCATAGATTGAAAAAGGTACTGTATTTTGTCTGACGCGTGAATATCTTCATCATCATGAATTTTCTGAAATTGACTCCACCACCCCAACCAGCTTTTTAGGTCTCCGTCAAATTTTCGCAGCTCAATCCTCGGTAACTTGAAGTTATTTTGTTTCTTGTGTTCACCCACTAAACTGACACTTTCTAAATCTGAATTCGGTAGACTGGCTGTGGGATGTAGCACTGTTTGAATTTTCAGCTTGATCTCCATGAATGACTCCTTGTAGTCCGTTATGGTCAGGTATTCTTGGTCTTGTGCATCGTTGTCCAGACCTTCATCCAACATCTTGTCGACGACTCTAGTATCACACTCCTCCAAGTCGGCATGGATTGTCTCTATTACGTTCAACTTAACTTGAAGAGATGTTTTATTGATAGGATCTGCTTCCATTAACGCCTTGCAGTCGTTGATGAGCCCCGTTAACTGAGCTCTGATTGGACGTCTTGCTTGTTTCTCACGATCCATTCCTTATTTTGATTTGATAATTATCCTTTTATCTCGGTGGGACCTCCAAAATGTTGAATTCACAATCAAACTACCCGTTTGAAAGGACTTCCCAAAATATATCGTACTATATGATGATCGTGATATATCCAAATGTGTATTAGTAAAACCTCAAGGAAAGTAATTATGACTTTTACTAATATTTATTTCACAACTCTTCCGTTTTTCAAATACAATTCATTAAACTTCATAAAATCACTGACATTTTTCTGTCACCTAAATTGACAAGACTAATAATGTGACTTATGTTAAAAAATAAAATACAACTTAACAAAACTAATGGCTACAATTTCTACAACTAGGCTATTACAGAGCATAACTCTGGTCGTTTTATTGAATAATTGTCTGTGAGAAAAATAAGAGTTTCAAATTGCAAAATGCTTTCTGAATTATTGATGAAATATGGGAGGAAAATGTTAAGGAGTCATCTAAAACGAGTCCAAGATTTTTTTCACAGTTGGATAAAATTAAACTATCGTTATTAATTTTCAAGTGTATTTTACTTTTTATTCTATTTTTCTCATTTCTACGACCAAATAGCATGACTTTCGATCTTGAAGAATTTACACTTAAGCAGAATTTAGTTGAAATCTCTATTATAGTTTCAAGTTCTTTGTTAATTTTTAAACAAGCGTCTTCAACTTCTGGTTCATTAAAATCCATATACAACTGCGTGTCGTCCGCGTAATAATGAGCCTTCATACATTTCAGATAACTTGGAAATTGGGATGTGTATAGGGAAAATAGCAAGGGACCTAAGATGGATCCTTGCGGAACCCCACGTGTGAGGTACATTTTCCTTGACAATTTTTTATTTAGAAATACTCTTTGAGATCTTTGATCTAAGTAGGACTGCAACATTTTTTGCGCTTTTTTATCAAAACACATATAATTACATAATGACAGAAGCAAAGAGTGATTAATTTTATCAAATGTCTTAGAGTAATCTAATAAGATTAAGAGGCAAAGTTTGTTGGAATCGATATAAGAATAAATGTCATCTAAAACTTTGAGGAGTGCAGTAGTGCAGCTATATCCTGGCCGAAACCCAGACTGGTGTTCAGGTAATAAGTCGAATTTGACGAAGTGTTGACGTATTTGTTCATCCATCACTTTTTCCAGGATTTTAGAAAAAGTACACAATAAGCTTATAGGACGTAGCTCATTGCAATCGACAGGATTGTCCGTTTTTGGTATGGGTATAACCTTAGATTCTTTCCAAATTAAAGGAAACGTTGAATTTTCTAGACAAAAATTATATATATGAGTAATATATGCTAAAATAAATGGACAACAATGTAGAATCATATTGGTGTTTATATTATCAGGTCCAGCAGCATTTGAATGTGTAGAAAGTATTTTTTCGTAAACCTTTAACTCATCAATTTCCGTGAATTTAAAATTATCGACATTCGGCAGTTTAGTTGAGGAAAAGTGGCTTAAAATGTCAGCATCTGGATTAGTGTGACCACCTATGCCATCGATGAAATGGTAATTTATAAGATCGGGATCTTGTAAGTGATCAGGAATAACTGCTGAACTTTTATTATTATGAAAGATGTTATGCTTTTTCATTTCTTTCCAGATATTTTTCTTTCGCTTCAGCTGAAATTCAAAATATGCTTTTTTTTCACGTTCAATTGCATGATTGACTTCATTACGAATTGATTTGTAGTAAATCCAATGATTCTCGTTTTTTGATTTTTTAAATATAGATAGTGCTCTATCTCTCAATTTCATCATGTCCCTCAATGTATCAGTTAGCCACGGAGACTTTTTTCTTGTTATTTTAACTTGGCGCATTGGTGCATGGGTCTGAAATAGTTTCGAAATAGTTGAATTTAATATTTTGATTTTGCCTTCAACATCGTCTATATAATATATTTGTTGGAGATCGGAAGCTATTAAATCCTGATGAAAATGATCCGGTTCAAAGTTTCTAAAGTCACGGAACGTGAATTCAAAAGGTTTGGGTTTTTTGAAGGAAGGCGATCCAATGCAACAGGATGGAAGAGAGTGGTCTGATACTAAGGGACATTTAGTAACCTTCACATTACTGATTTTCAAGTTTACTGAACATAATATTAAATCTAGCAATTTTAGTCCTCTTGTTGGTTGGTTAATAATTTGAACAAGATTATGGGTATCAAGAATTGACTGTAGGGTTCTACACTGTAGGTTGGTAGGGTCTGAGAAGTTTATATTAAGGTCCCCCGCGCAAATAACATAATCAAATAGTGGCGATAATGTGCTTAAACATAAGTCAAATTCGTTTGCAAAATCCTGATAGGGAAAATCATTAGGTCTGTAGAGTGAACTCAAGACATAGTTTTTATTATCATAACAAATCGAAATCCATAACTGTTCCGAGTTGATATTGTCCAAGTTAGTAATAAGTTTAGACTTGAATCTATTTTTAATATATATAGCGACGCCCCCTCCTATATCAAATTTATTCATTTATAATTTATTTAGAAAATTTACATATTTGTTTTGGGACATTACCAGATCACTTGATTTACAATAATTTTATTTTTATGCTCATGTTGGATAGCTTGAGTTCTGTGCCCACTTGAATTGTCATTTGTCATTTGTTAGTTTTAAATTGAAGTAGTGTCACTTCGATTTCCGTGTTCGTGTCGTAGCTGAAGATTATAATTAAAATTAAAAGTGTTCAAAATATGAAGACAGTTTAACCCCAATCAGGGGATAATTTTAAATTTTAAATTTAATGTAATTTTATCATTGTGACGTTAATGTGTTGTCGACATTTAATTATGTTTCTTGTATCATATTTGACTAGTGAGTGATTCTTTACTAATTTCTTTTTTAAAATTTCCAACTATTATTACTTACTTGCAGGTATAGCACTGAAAATGTGTTAATAGCCGAAAGCGCTTTGCAATTTTAAATAAGAATTTTCACACAGAATACAACATTCACCTGAAAGATTATTAGCCTAAAAATATGACAATTTGACGCAGCTTCCTTCAATAAAATGTTGATGATAGGAAAGATACAAAGTTGTAACGTCAAAAAGGTTTTTTCTCAGTAAATCGGAAGATTCTTAAGATACAAACGTGAAACGTGAAGTAGGGGTTGAAGGACCTGGAAAATCATAATATGTTATCCATTTCGACCTATTACCTAGAGGGCGCCACAAAAGCTATGCTGTTGGTGTAACTGTGCGATTTATGGTTAACGGTATCTTTCTATTTATTGGAGAGTATTAAAACTACATTATTTTTGTGACAAAAAGGTATAATTATCATTAGTCTGAGAAGTTACTGGTCTTCGAGATATTCGCATTTTTAAACCTCCTCTAGATATTCCGGAAGGTGGTCCACAAGTGCAGTTCCAGTACCTGTGTTGATGAGGAGAGTGTTTCGTGGTTGACAGGAGTAGTCAATGCCCCTTAATAATGGGATGGTGCCTCCCTGGGATGCATCTTGGGTGACCTACTCCCAAAGCCACACATGCCACACAATGATGGGGGCAGTCATAGACTAACCTCTAAACAGGTCGCCACTAGACTGAGGAAAATGAACCATGGTCTGTTAACCTTGGAGTGGACTGTTCTACGCAAAGAAGTTACAGGCCCTGATCAAACATGGACCTTCGCCATTGACGATGGATCGATGGCCGAGCTGGGGAGGGTGGGTTCCAAACCTTACCTGGGTTTTGGGCAGGTTGTTTTCCACCCTAAAACCAGGTCTTCCTCCCAACAGGCAGCAAACCAGGTCCATCGGAAGGATCGGGGAAAACCCCCTGCGACAGTGAAGGGGAGCAAAACTCCTCACGAGCTTAGGGGTAGTGCACCACCAGCACGTAGCCAAGGTATCAGCAAACCAAAAGCTGGGAAAGCTGGATTTTCCAATATGAAGACGGCTAACGTCTCTTCTAGGAAACCGGCAAAAAAGAATGGACTTGGTGTCCTGAAATCAAAGACCATCATGACCTTGACAAAGGCACCCAAAAAAAAGCTGGCACGGCGACTAAAGGTGATCAAACCTCGTCGACAGCACCAAACACAACCTAATCATTGGAAGCGGAAATTATAATTTCATGTTTAACACCCTGTATCTCTCTTAGTATTAACATTTGATTTAGGCTAGTTGATTTAAATTGCAATACTTTGAAGTGGGGATTGTACTGTAATTCTATATACAATTACTCACCAATATTCCAATATACCGATATGATCATTGAACTGGCAAATCAACAGATTTAGCGTTACACAACCTTGCTTAGAAAATCACACAATCCCTTTACAACAAGAATATTGTGGTGGCCATATTTCTTGACATTGAAGGAGCATTTGACAATGCACTACCGACTTCCATTGGTTCAGTTTTGAAAAGGGCATTAAACCAACCATTACCAGTTATATATGCCATGCTCACAAATAGGACAGCCACTACATCTCTTCAGGACAAGACCATAAGCTTTGAGGTTTCCAGGGGCCGCCCATAAGGCGGAGTACTATCTCCCCTACTATGGTCACTCTTGAAAAATAACTTTCTTAGTGCTTTTAAAAGAGGAGGGGTAAAACTGCAAGCGTTTGCAGACGACCAAGTCAAGAAAAGTAGCATATAATATTCTCCAGGAGACATTGGACGATATTCATAGTCGGTTTCAGAGGGACCAGATGTCTGTTAACCCTGGCAAAACTTTAATAGTTCTCTTCACTAGGAAAAGAAAGTTGGAGGATCTTCGGATCTTCCACCACTTTCCTACAATGGTGAGGTTATTTCTTTTGCAGCGGAAGTAAAATATTCGGGGATTATCCTAAACATGAAACTTACTTGGAACGCTCACTTGGAAAAAGTTATCCATGAGGCCAGACTATCCTTGTGGACATGTCGCAGGATCTGTGGAGAATCTTGGGGCTTGGGACCCAAACAAATCTATTGGATATAATGTAATGATAGTTAGACCAATGATCACATATGGAGCTATTGCCTGGTGGCCAAGAGCTTCACAGCAAACGGCACAAGCAAAGCTCTCTGGTTTACAGAGACATGCTTGTCTGGCAATCACTGGTGCTATCAGCTCCACACCGTCCTTCCGGACCCACCACCTCTCCATATATTTTTGGAAAGAGAGGCTAGATAGACAACAAATAAAATTGCGCATATTCCTAAATGCGACCCATAACTATATAAATGCTTACTAGACATTTCCCACGGAAACTTACTTGATTATTCATATCATTTGTCAAATTTAGCAAAACATATCAACACGTGTATAACATCCTGTTAACACGAATATAATTTTTGATATCCAGCATTTTATATTTCTATTGTTTTATAATTGTATTTTATATATTGTATTCATGTTTGTAACAAAAACTTGTCATCTGAGTTTGAATAATATTTTTGGAAAGTATCCTTTTTACTTGAAAAATCCAACTGGCGCTGCGAACAGCATACTGTTTTTAGAAAGACACCCCTCCAGTGCGATGAACTTCTACATTTTCTGTTAAGAAATTTAAACGGTATCCGAACATTTCAGAAACTCTGGTGAAGCAAGGAATAATGCAAGTGAAGAAGTTGACTCCAACCTGACCATTCCTCCAGTGAAAAAGTCGGTTGTCCAGAATCCTCCAGTGAATCCAAAACAAAGAAGGAGCTCACAGATGATCCTCCAGTGTATCCTCCAGTAAGTTTTTTTCTTTATGACGATTCATTGGCTAATATTTTATAACTTTTATAAATTTTTTTTCTCTCCATCAATCTCAATCGATTCACAATTATTGAAATCATTTTTATATAATGAATCAATTGTTTTAATTCAGTTTAATGAATTGGGAAATAATTATATATATTTTCAATACTCTTAATATCTGAATATCGACTTTATTGATTTAATAATGTATGTCAAATAGTCGTGATCGATCTAGATTTCCGATATCTTTAGAACGTAAGTAATTCGAAAACTGCTACCAAAATGTCCACTCAAATTACCCCAATCGAATTATCTATGGCAAACAATCTTGTCCCAACCTATAACGGTGGTTCAAAAGATTTGGCCTATTTCATTAGACAATCGGAAAAGTATTTAGCTTTATTAAAACCGAAAATAATAATCGACTCAACTCTCTTCTGTTAGAGCAAATAAAATCTAAATTATCAGGTCTAGATGGAGACGTAATTATAAAAATATATTTTAATGATTGACTTGATTTGAAAACAGTCCTTATAACTTGTTTTGGTAACCCTAGGTCCGACGAAATATTATCTAACGATCCAAAAACTTCAATTCAATCACACCCTCAAACATTTTCAGAATTTCATGACGAGGTAACTCGTGAATAACAAGTTCTTGAAAAACATTTAGCTATTAATTCAAATAATGAAGAAGTTAGAATCTCTAAAGAAATTATGTATAACGATCAAGCCCTTATGGTATTTGAGGCAGGTCTTCTAAACCCTCACAGAGAGCATTTACTTCATATTCCAATCATCTCCCGTGAGCAAGCATTGTACGAATGTAAACGTTTAGACAATGAGATAACAAATTGACTTGGATCCCGGAAAATTATAAGAAATCGCCCTTCTCTATAATACAATAATTTAGATAATCAACCACCAAAAAATCAATAATTTTCTAATTTTTCACAAGTACCCCATCATTCCAATAATAAACAAATTGATAAATATCAAATATCATTAAAATAACTAGCAAAGGCTAAATAATCAATCAATTAATAGACAAATTCAATCCCCTAACAATCAAAACTTCAATCGACATCCACAACCTTCCACCAGCAATTACAGGCCAACCCCAATGAGTACTTCCACCGCAAATACTTTTTATTTTTATTTTTAAAAACGGGGCCCATAAAATGGCTGTTGAAGAATTATTCAATGTCGAAGACGTAGGTAGATCATAATCCTGATGATTTACAATACGACGACAGACGAAACTAAAATTATGAAGAAACCCAAATTTTTTTATTAGGAGCCTCGAAATTGATATAAATAATATTCATTCATAACCTAAACTTCCACTTATATATCTCTCACAGACTTGACATTGATTCCGGCGCAAGTAATTCTATTATTACTCCAGAACCGACTTATTTTCTGACTCTATTTATAAGTCCAAATTTTTCGTTAAAGCTATTGAAACTACTTATAATGGTAATTTCAACCAAAAAAAAACCCTTTAAAAGAATTTGGCATTAAATATACATGTGATAATAATATGTTTATAATACCTTGGCACGATAAATTCGATGCATTAATGGGTAGTCAGGACTTCGATGAATTAAGAGCTCTCATTGACTATGAAAATCATATTTCACATATTAATTTCATCAAAATACCTTCTCATTTTGGAATTAACCCACATCTATTCACCCCTTATTCCGAACCTTTAGATGAAAAAACTTCAAATATCCCAGTTAATATCGATAATGGACCCATTGTTGAATACAAACCTTATATTTAATTCTGCGTACCACACAGTCATGTGCGTTACCCTGGAAACGAGATGTTTTTAATAAAAAAGACACTTCGCGTCAAAACTAATAAAGGTAGAAACACATAAAATACTTTTGCTCTTCATATTTACTCGTAAGTAATAAAAACCTATAAAAAACAGTCCGCTTTCGTCATTTATCAACCAGCGTTGGCGTTGTACGCTACATATTGGTCCTTCGAGCCGGATATAAAAGTTAAAAACTCAGTTCCCGAGTTGATGATAGAGCAATACTTTCCGAATGTCATAGTGTTTCCAGTGCCGAATGAGATTAGAAGTCAAAGCAGAATTACACACTGCTAAAAATATTTAAGCAGAGTAGGGCCAGAAGAAGCCGCTTGCATTACAAACTACTCAACAAGAAAATAATACCTATTTCCTTTGTTAGAGAATTTCAAAATTGGTACGAATTTGGTGATCCGAACATAGCCGTCAGCTGCTCCATTTTCTCTTTCAGGTCGCTTCATTATACCAGTTTTATAAAATTATATATATTTACATATAACTCCATACATATTGTACAAATAGTTCTGTAATGATGGTTCCAACTGCAAAGGATAAGGAAATTGCCGAAATAAAGGTAAA
>CAJUYG010001804.1:51526-67517 GCA_910591675.1 Galerucella calmariensis | reverse complement strand
AATCTCAATATATAGGTCCATTTACAGTCACAGAGGTGAGTGAGGTTAACTGTAAAGTCAAATTAGAATCAGGCGTGATAAAAGAAATACACAAAAACAGAATCCATCCTTATTGTAAAATGACTTAAAAAGTGTAAGTGGTATCGGAGTGCGGTTGTGTTTACAGACAATTACGAATAGGTCACAACAAACATTAAGTGATTATAAATAAACAAGACAAACAATTAAGTTATCGTAAACAATTTTAATAACAATGGACATACATTAGTTTATAAATATATGTTACCATAGGTTAATGACATTATTCAATAATCATCTATCATCTATTTGTAGGATAATTGTAAATTTATTTCATTGGGGGAAAGGAAGCTCAACGGAATTTATTCTTTTTGTAAAAGGGGAAGGTGTGATGACTTTTGGCCGAAATATTATTTATTAATTATTTAAATTATTATTATGGTATTATTATGAATAAAGACATAAATTCCCTTGAAGCTAATATCAATAAAGCATGAATCGTTTACATATATGAAAACAGAAAGGTCTCACGTAGGATGTCAAGTTCAGAGTGCGAAATAAACGTAAACAGAATTGTTTATGTTTACAAAACGGTGAACTTGACTCGTCGTATAAATATGTTAACGAAAGTGTTTTAACATTCATTCTAAAGACATTCGATTCATATTCAAAGACATTCTAAATGTATTCTATTCATCGTAATCATTTTAATTAATATTCTAATTAGTACTAGTAATAAGTGAGTTAATGTATAATAGTAAAGTAAGGTAATAAAGAGAACATGTCCCAGTGATTCCAGTAGTTGTTTTATTCCTGTGAGATGACACACCAAGTGACCAGCAACACCACCTAGTCAGAGGCCCTTCCACACTTCTAATGCACCAAGTATCCATAGTAGGATACATACATTACATTCTGTCAGTATAGAAGGTTTCCTAAATATCAAAATGCACGATATATGTTTCATCCGTTCCAGGTTAATTTAAACTAAATACAATTTTGTAGTCAAATTCTAGTAAATAATCACTTTATAGATAAAATCTACAGCAGTGTCGTGAAGAATTGGTCAATTAGGAAATGAATATCGAGTAAATAAGACACTGATTATTGTACAAAACAAGCCCCTTACATAATTAATTATTATTTGTGCCAATTCTCGCAAACTGTAAAACTCGTTAAACTATAATGTTATCCTGAGATAATGAATAATAATTTCTTCTTTAGTTTAAATGTTATTGGTTCAAAGCAAGTACAAGTGCATAACAATAATTATAACGACTTACAGTGTGAGCAGGAGTAGATCCCACTTCTGATGTTAGAAATTGATATAAATTTATGGAATAATTATTATCAAACACCAAGACAATAAACAGCAGCAGCTTCTTTGTTCGAGCGATACACATAGAATGAATCAAAATGAATCGGGTCGATTCCTCTGTGCCGATCGTAAGCGGCTGTCATTTATAATTTTTGATTCAAATTTCTGGATGATAATGGCGCGTTTTTACTTAAATCTAACACTAGATACAAACTAAAATATTTAAAATGCGATGTTGCCAGACTCCATCATTTACAGAATGATTCTGGTACATATACTTAAAAACTTTGTAGGCATATAGTATTTATTCAAATTAAAAAAATAATATTTCATATTTAACTTAACTCTAATTATTGCTGTGACTCTATTTTTTTTAGTTATGTGAATGGTATTTATTGAGGTTAATATTTTAGGGCTTTCCATTTACTCTCTTTTTCTCTTCCATTGTACAACTTGTAGTACAGTACCATCTTGTGAAAACTGCACATAGTCTGGAAGTTGATGTTGTCTGGAAAGTTGTAGAAATTGTAGCTGATCATTTACAGAAATAAGACATACAACTTCATCCTGCATCACAAAAGGACACGCAAGTTATTAACAGCTATTTAGTTCTTCATTTTTTTTTTTTCGTTTATAGAATAAGTTGGTTATGGATAGTTGTTGCTTAGGTTAAGATATTATTCCGAGTGTACCACTTGCAACAGTTGATAGCGCCTTACTATTTTGTTGGTATATATATATATATAAAAATTTGCCCATATCTATTTACGCTATAGCTTCATCATCAGCTACACAGAATTGCGCATGCGCTTGAGCTTTCGCGATCGCAGATTTGAGATTTGACCCATTCTGCCTAGGGCGCTTCCTGTTAAAGGTGTTTTCAGTTTTCAACTGTAATTTTGGGAACAAACAATTAAGTATAGGCTCTAACGCCATTAGAATTGCACGTTCGTATAAGGGCCCATCCTATAATTACTAGTTATCTGTTATTAGTATCCACATAATATAATGTATCTAAAGTTATGATAATACATATAATTATTTAGATTCAATCTTTTTTTTAGCAGATTCCTTTTGGCTGTACATATTCAGGTTGAATCTGGATAACGTTGACTTCAGTTATTAAGTTCTTATCGTTGGTAAATCGCGAATTAGAATTTGTCTTTGGGTATTTGGTATTAGATTTATTTGGCGCCTGGGTTACACTAAATTTTGTTCGTTGTCATACGTTACGGACCCCCCAATTCACCTACTTGAGTTACGGGAAAATACCCAATTGCCAACATCAGCACGTAGTAGGCTCGTTTGACAGCTTTTAAAGGTATTATACGTTACCCCGAATTTTCGGGGGTAATAATTGACTGCACTCATGTTGCGATACATACCCCCAAAGTAAATGATGAAGAACATCCCGTACATATTTATGTGAATCGTAAAGGATATAATTCCATAAATGTTCAGTTGGAAGGAGGTTTATACTATTTCATTAATTTGCAGCTTATGTCAAAAGTTTAACTGAATATATTAAATTTGCTCCATTCTTCTATTGCAGAGATTTAATTTTGTATAATTAAAAAACAATTCAGTTATTCCTTAAATTTTATATTCAACCCGTTTTTATCTCACATTTGTATTATTGTAAATTATATTTAGGGAAACCATTTATACTGAATTACTTTCCTATTCTTCAGATTTGTGATAGCAAGCTTAAAATTACAAATGTGCTTGCACGTTATCCGGAAAGTACGCATGATGCATATATTTGGAGAAATTCCAATGTCCTGCAAATGATGAGGAATTTGCATGCTGAAGGATATCTGGGATATTACCATTTAGGTATGTACCGTCAAACGGGGTGACTTTGGCCATTTGGGGTCGCTTCGGACAACAGGTATATTTTTTGAATATGCATTCACAGCGGCAACAGTGTAAAAGATAGCCCATATTAGTATGTTATCCAAATGTTTACAACTTACAACTTAGTTGCCGTTAGATGATGGTGTGTTGCGGTCGCACGTCGTGATCAGTTTTCCGTTTCACGTAATTTTTGTTTTGGTAAGAATTTCTTAATTCAAAAGATACTGAAAAGTAAGTTGTACCCACCTCATTTGCATATTTTAGTACAATTTTTGTTTATACTAGTAGGAAGGGTGATGTTTCGAGAATATTTTAGCCAGGAGTTCATTTGTTTATCTTTACACACATTTCATATACAGGGGTGATAACAAAATTATACGTTTTTAGAGGGCGACTTCGGACATGGGCCGAATATATAAGAAAGTGGTAGGTGGTAGAAGCTACCAAAATTATAAACCAGAAAAACTAGAAAATGCCATCCGTGATGTGAAAACCCACAGGAAAACCATACGGCAATCTGCTGAATATTATGGTGTACCTAAATCGACTATTAGCTACAGAATTAAGAATGTTAATGTCAAAAAAGTCGGCGGCCAGACAATACTATCGTCAGAAGAAGAAGGATGGCTGGTTGTGGCCATTAACCTGGCGGCAGAATGGGGATTTCCCCTTTCTCCGTACTATGTCCGAATGATAGTTAAACAATATCTGAATGATAGTCAAACAATATCTAGACAGGAGAGGGGTGAATATAAAAAAATTCCGAGATAACCTTCCGGGGCACGATTGGGTAAGTTCATTTTTATCCCGACACCGTAATCTTACGATAAGATTTTGTCAAAATATAAAGAGATGTAGTGAGAGAGATGTTCGGGTAAAGTCAAGGTGATTTGTAAAAGAGGATCGAAACAGGGCCGGACTAAAGTGCAATGCCGCTGTGGGCCCCAAATTTTTGCCGCCCATTTCCCATGTCATTGCACTACAATGTTACACTACACACATGTTATAAATACATTAATGATACTAAAAAGCAGAAAAACATTGAGGGTCTTTTAGGGCAACGTAGTCTTAATATTAAGTAAGGCTTAACAACTGTTAATCCTTGCTTACTATTTTTTGCAATTGCAACAAAAGAATTAAGCTTTACCGAAACTCGAAATTGTGTTAAAAGTATAAATGAATAGAACTAGATGGATCTTATTTTTGCAATATATACTGGTAATCAGGCAATTTGTACAGGAAAAAAATGAAATACATCTATTAATAAACAAACGTAGATAATGATTTATAGAAACAATAATAAGATAAGTGACCACATTATTTTTCTTTAATTAAAAAGTTTTTTGCGAGCTTTGGCGGAAGCAAAATTAGAAACTATGTCGTTGAAATCTATAGAGTATTCACTAGATGTGCTTCAATGTGTAGAATTGCTAAATGATTCAGTTTTTCATTAGACATTGTTGACCTCAGAAAACTTTTAATTCGTTTCATCACAGAAAAAGACCTTTCGGCCGAACAATTAGTCACAAACAAACAGAGGTACATCCTAAACGCAATGTCCAAATTGGGGAAACTATTCTGCAGATTTGTTCTTATTAAATTTGACATTTGTATAATAATACCATCTTTACTGTGAGCAATGTTTGTTGTATTCTTCTGTTCACATAAAAACCCAAAATTGGCTTCTACCACTTTTATTTTCTGAAGTAAATGAATGTAATTTTTCTTGTATATATCGATTAAAATGCATTCACTCAGATATAAATGAGTCTTCTAAATCTTCGGGATAAGAAGGTTTTTCGCATACTTATCAAATTCTATTTGAGATATATTTTTTTGATAAAGGCACTATAATATTTTAAATCTTTCAAATGTTTCCTTATATCCTGTGCATCTCAAATTCTGTAAGGAAATAGTTACAAAACTGGTTTTATGTTTTTTCTAATAACTTTAATTTTTTTACCGAGAAGCATTTGCCGCCCCTCAAATGTTGCCGCTGTGGGCCCGGGCCCCACGGGCCCCTTATGCATGATGATCCAGGACTGGATCGAAACATTGCGATCGAATAATGGATTCGTCTAAATCTAGCCTAAGTGTAATGATGTCGGCTTCAGCATGTGGCGACCTTCTTCCACCCTTCGTGGTGTATAAGGCTACGCATCGGTATCAAGAATGGGAAGAAGATGGACCGAATGGATGTGGTTACAGTGTGAGCAGCTCAGGATGGTTCGATTAAACAACTTTTTTGGAATGGTTTCTCCAGATAGCTTTACCTTATTTCAGAAAAAAGGATGGGCCGAAAATTTTAATTGGTGATAACTTGTCCAGTCACTTAACAGTAGAAGTTATTGAGGAATGTGCACGTCAGAATATAAAATTCATCCTACTTCCACCAACTGCCACCTACCTTTGTCAGCCGCTGGATGTTACTTTTTTTGCGCTCCTTAAGAAAGCATGGAGGAGAATTCTGACTGAGTGGAAGTCCAAAAGAAAAGGTCCATTTCAGAAGAAAGATTTTCCAAAACTTCTCAGGAAATCTTTAGAAGCAATTGAAGCAAATTCAAAGAAAAACTTGTTGTCCGGATTTCGCGCATTGGGTATTTGGCCCAACAATCCACAGGAAGTTCTAGAACGTCTGCCTCAAAGACTTATGACTGAAGATAATCCCCCAGGCGGTGAAATAGATAAATCGCTACTGGCGTTTCTTAAAGAAAATAGAAACCCTGAATTGCAAACAAGAACAAACAGGGGCAAACAAGTCAATGTCAGGAAGGCCAGTCATCCTTGCAGATATGAATGTTGAATTCGAAAACGAACCACCAGAAAATATTCCTTCCACGTCTGTAGTAAAAAAACCTAGAAAGTACCAGAACAATCCATCTGATTCCGATTTATTTGATGAACATTTTTTACCAGCTGACGCATCTGATTCGGAAGAAGAAATGACTTCCGAGAAACCAAGAGACCATTCTTCAAATGAAGATATTAAGATAAATGATTTTACCCTCGTTAAACTTCCCACAGAAAATTCTTTAAAAAGTAAATTCTTTGTTGCACAAATTTTAAACGTAGGAGATGAAAATAACCTAGTATAATTTCTTCGACAAAAAAAATTTGGGGCTGATGTTTTCTTTTCTTTTCCAAACGTGTCCGATGAGAGCATTATTGGAAAATTTGAAATAACCTGTTTAGTTTTCTTACATAAGAATTATTATGTTTTATTTTTAAAATAAATAAATCTTTTTAATGATAAAATGATGTTTCTCTTATAACAAATAATTTTCCTACTGGTGTAGACGATTGAAAAAAGAAAATGTTTGACCGAAGTAACCCCTGCAACCGCTAAACATCGGTTTTACGTAGTTTTATATGGCCGTCCGAAGTTACCCCACTCGATGGACTTCGGACAGTTTTTAATAAAAAAATATAATAACTGGAAAAAAATTAGAAGCATTTGACATTGTCAAAATGTAACTAGATGTTAGAGGCATCTTAGCCGAAATTTGCAAAATTTTATTTTTTATCAAAACGGTGTAGGTACCTGAACTATCTTACGGTACAAATATGGAGCATTATGATGCAAGCAACATATCCACATCAGTGCAGGATTAAATGGTATGTAATTAATTGGAGAAGACAGTGAAGATTGATTTAATGTTTTCGTTCATCACTGTAAGCAATTAATAAAAATCGAGGACAAACAAAACTCGATCTAGCATCTTGCATCGATGCTACACTTTATTTGTATCTTCAAGTATTTGATTGATTTCGGAATCATTTTACTCAGAGTAATGTAGAATAGCTCCGTTAATCTTGAAAACTTTGATACTTTTCAACTCAATTTATTTTTTTAATTAGTTAGGGGTACTATTGAACTTGAATGGATGACAAAAATAAACTTGGATAAAAATCGAATAATGCATAAGAAAATAAACACCTTGCTTTGATTTGTACTTGTACAGAAAAATCGAATAAAAAAATTGAAACTAAAATCGAGTAGTGTAAAATGACTCATACATACAGTAACATCATATTTTGCAAATATGCATTTTTTTGTAGTGATAATTCTACCATTACTCTGTTCACAATTCATTGAGACATCCCAACGTATATATGAATAATTATTTATTAGGTGATAGTGGGTACCCTTTAAGAACATGGTTGTTGACGCCATTTGACCAAGAACCACCTGAAGGAACCCCAGAACATACTTATAACAGGAGACAAAGGTCAACCAGAAATACAATAGAAAGGTGTAATGGGGTCCTAAAGATGAGGTTCAGATGTTTATGCAAAGATAGAGCATTACATTACAAACCCCCTGATGTATGAAGAATAATTAATGCATGTGTCATATTACACAATATGTGCATAGAATATAATGCACCTCTTGTAAGGGATGATGAACAAGTTGATGTTGATATGGGCATTTTTGTTAATCGTAATGATGAGGATAAATAAGATAACCCTGCGCAAGGGGTTAATCCAGGATTAAAAGCTGGAAGACGTACTAGAAGAAGATTAATTGATACTTTTTTCTACAATTAATTTGTTGGGTATATTATGAAAGTATGTAATAATTGGGTATTACTTGCCAATAAATTTCTGATAACATATTACTAAAATATTGTATTGATATAAAATGTACATTCTTAGAAGAGAAAATAGAAATTTGTTTATTATGAGAGTTTATTAAATTGAATTTTGACCTAAACATTATCATTTATTACACCACTTGCTATCCTAATAATTCCCTTCCCCTTTCAGCTAATTAAGAAATGTCAAACTGAAGAATAAGGTGAATAAAAAAGATACCTAAAGAAGGCAATAATTAAATTTCTTATTTCACCAAGGTACAATTTATTTTCAAAAATATACCTGACATTAAACAACAAGACAAAAATAGTCAAATATTAGAATGGGTACAAAATAAACAAATGAAAACAATCTATTACAATTATAGAAATTAATTTTTCCGTTTGTTTTTGGTGGGAAACAAACCACAATATTATTTTATGTTCAAAATTCCCCGGTAGTATAATCAAAAAATGTTTAAAATAATATTGTTGCTTGATTCCCATAAAAAACTAACATGCCACAAGGAATGTACAGAAGATTGATTGTTTAAAAAAAACAGCTACATTCATTTAGGTAGAAAATTAGCATAGACAATCATATAATGATTGTCCCACATGCGCTAACATCCCTAGATTTTCTGCGCTGCTTTCTATTGCTTTGGCAGATTTTTCTTTGGCATCTGCAATCCTTTCCTTGGCAGACACAATACGCTTTAGAAAAGCTATTTTTTTTCATAATATACAGTTTTTATTTTGTTTTTATTATCTAATGATATTTTATAATCTTGAGCTGCTTGTGAGCTGTAAATTAGTTTTTTCCTTGGTGCCCTACGAAAGAGTTTCTTTGCAGGAGACTTTCCAGCAGAAGTACATGTTGATGATGAAATTCCTCTATCCTCCAATAAAAGTCGCAATGATGGTTATCAATACACAAGCATTAACCGGGATACGAAACGAGCCCAAAGCGAGTTTCTAGGGTCTAAGCTATTATTTGTCTATGGCGCACACAATAGTGTATGTTTGGTTGCAGATGCCACAATCGTTTATTATATAATAAAAAATCATTCATTCAAACACATTCAAACAGTTGACTAATGAATGATTCTGTGTATTTACATTATTTAAATATGTTCAGTCGACAGCAAATCATGTTATGGTTATTTCAACTTTCGTTTTCAAAATTGATTTAAAAAAAACGACTTAATAATAATTGTCCCCTGTCAAAGACATGTCAGTTTTCAATTTTTAACAACATGCTGAACTAATAGCTATAAAATTCGTTTATTTTTATATTTATTTATGATCTTTATTTTGGTTTTAATGTTATAACTCTAACTTATAGGTATCGTTGAAACAAATTTTTACACAAACATTCACAAGGTATGTATTAGGAATTCGTTAACAATGCTTTATAAGCTGTAATTGAAATGGTAGATGGTAGGTAATTCGTCTTTTCTGTACCTATTATTTCTTCGTTTTAATGTTTGTTTCGTACCATATATAGGTACCTAGTGATCACATTTTTGTACATTTGTTCATAAAATGATACATAACATTTTATAATATTTTTATCTCAATTATAGGTATACCTAGTCAATTGAAAAATATTGTGTACTTATATACATTTATTTTCAACAATGACAAAACCATTTTATAAGCTAAATGAGAAAATGGATAAAAAGTTATTGTGCAATGCCTAATTAATTGTAAATATTTTTTAATTCTGGTTTTTATATTATCATGTTTTACTTGGCTCTGCTGGGTTTCCTCCAGAAAATGGACAGTTTGCAAATGAAAATTTTTTGTTTTCTAGCATCTTCATTTTATACTGAGCTTAAAATAATTTATAAAGTGTAGTGCAATATTGAATGCTATTTGTTAACATAGTCCTATACTAACTAGGTATTATATTCATTTGTTTCAGTACTAATAATAAGACCAAATGGCATTTGAAAAAAGCCACACATATGAAGCACTAAATAGAATAGGAAGGGGTAAGTTTATCATAAGCTATTGATGTGTACAGTTTTTTAATGGGCATTCCATTTTTATGGTGATACCTATTATTTCAAAGCAATTGATTTACCTGATTATTACTGACTATGGATTTATTCAATTTTAGGAGCATATGGAACAGTTTATAAAGCCAAGGACAAGAAAACAGGTAATGACGTAGCTCTAAAGAGGGTTTGTGTACCTATTACAGAAGATGGCATTCCAATGAACACCTTACGAGAAATTGCTTTACTTCGTCAACTTAACACATTTGACCACCCCAATATTGTACGTCTGTTAGATGTATGTCATGGACAGCAAATGGAAAAAGAGCTCATCATGTACCTAGTATGTATTGAGTTTTTGTTTTTTTAAAAGTAGAATTTACTACAGTTCAACAATCAACTTTGATGACTATCAGAACAAATTATTTTCAGTTAAATTTTGTTTTTGATATACCCTTGCAATGGTCTCCAAGTGTGACCTACACAATCCTATACTAGTTTAGAATTGAACTCTATAGAATCGAGTGCCTTCAGTGCATCTTGACTGTCGGTGAAGATGACAACTGAATGGTATGTCCTCTCCTGCCTTTCATTTTTTTCAATGCAGTGGTGAATCGCCGTCACTTCCGCTTGAAAAGCTTTGACATCCTTTTATAGGCTCATTGGAATAGCTTAATTTTGTTTTAGCCCTACAATTCCAGCTCCAACACCTTCTGTCTTTGATCCATCCCTATACCAGGTTGCCTCAGCCTGTGTGGGTAGCTATTCATATAGTTCAGTCCCATTTGTATGAAGACACAAAGGGTATTTTCCAAATTTTCCCCAGACTGATATGACAATGTCATCAGGTAATTATATCCTTGGCAGCATATTCCAAGGTCAGTCAAGTTACACAGGAAGTTTCGCCAACCATCAGTATCCACATTGACAAGGATTTATTCCTCTCTTTGGGTTACTTTCTGGAGACATATACTTGATTGAGGGAGAAGAGTGTCTTGAGAGAACATTACTCTATTTTGCCTGGTTACTCTGTCGCTGCAGTGACAAAGACAAAATATCTGTTCTCTCCAGAAGATTCACTCTCTGTCAAAAATTTGGCACCAGGAAAATTAGTTTCTGGTAAGCGTCGCACTTTATCCTCTTTCCGAAAGATTCACTCTGTCAAAAATTTGGTACCAGGAAAATTAGTTTCTGGTAAGTGTCGCACTTTATCCTCCTCATTTGCGGTATATTTCTTGTCTGGCTTTCTCAAGGTTAAATGTGTTGACCCTACTTTTCGCCATGACTTTATAAATCCTTGTTGCTACGAGTGTAGTATTTATGTCTTGGTAGAATTTCCTGAAGCTATAACTCCTTTTTTTTATTCAACTGCAAATTTACAATCTACTACACTGTAGAGTAATAAGTAAATGAGATGTGGATTGGTGGCTTGAGTCAGGTAACGTCCATTAACGGTTCTCTGGATTTTTACAGATCTTCAGGACAAACTATTTGTAGTCTTCTTTCTTCTATTAGTAGGTTGAACGAGTCTGAGCAGTCTGAGCGAGTTGTGATGATATGTCTCTGATATATAGTATAATAATAATATTTATAATATAATATATAAATAATAATATTTATTCATATATAGTATAATAATAATATTTATTCATATTAGCATACAGCAGCCATCCTTAGATGAATATACACGTCTGTTTTACATTAAATCAAGTATGCAGCATAAGCTGAGACATTCAAAATTAAAACATGATAATGAAAAGTATAACATTTACACATAAGGTAAAAGACTATAGGCTGATAGTTTGAGTAAATGACCACCAAAGGACAACTTGGGGTGTGCATAATATGTCGTTATAGAAAGCTAGATACATAGTATTTGTTAAGATTGTAGTAAGCCCCTTTCATTAAAATGCGTTTTATTGACGATTTGAACTTGGGTAGATTCATTTCTTTAATTTCTCGAGGTAAATGATTGTAAAGTTTGATTCCCAAATAGTCGGGGGATTTTCCAGTGCTAGGTAGATTGTTCTAATTATATCAAAATCATGTGCGTTCCTAGGAGTCCGGTTCTGAAGCTGCTTACAGAAAGTGTAGTTTTAAATCGTTCCAGTAAAATAAGTGAATTGAGTGAGAAATTTAAAAATTAAAATCCTACAACTTTCACAACTGTGTTATAAAAGAAGACAGTATATATATACATGTAATAAAAACACCAAAAACCTGGTAAGAAGATCTAATTTGAAAAAAAGCTAGGTTATAATACGCCAGAAATTAATAAAGTACAAGGAATAAAAACTTACTTTTCCATAAACTAATTAAGATATAAAGTTGAATACATTAATACAGGTCAGGCTTCTACAATTTAAAATTGAATTAAATTTTAAACTCCGAATATTAAAATAATTTTCAATGGAAGAGATACTGCAGAAGTTAGAAAACATGGATCAACGAAATGCCAGAATCGAGCAAAAACTGGACAATATCCATAGTCTATCACAAATATTGAAAAAAGAGAACCAAGCTCTAAAAAACGAAAATTATTTATTAAGAGAAGCCACGAAGAAACTGGAAACAAGAGTAATTCAAATAGAAAAGGATTCAAGAAGGGAAAACCTGATAATAAATGGCATCGAAGAAGAAGTACGAGAAAATGCGGAACAACTGAATGATAAGGTTAGAGAAGTACTGAAAAGAGTAAACACCAATATAAATGTAGTCAGACGTAATAGAGTCGAGGAGAATAGGAGACAGGAACAAACTTAGAAATAGACCAATATTACTAAAAGTGAAGACATGGGATAAAAAGCTGGACATATTGAAAGGAAGAAATAGATTAAAGGGAACAAATATCTATATTAACGAAGACTTTCCCAAAGAAATTATGGAGCAAAGAAAACAGCTCTTAAAATACTCAAAAGTTGCAAGAGACAAGGGATGTAGAACTAACATCATCTACAATAAATTATATATTAACGATAAGCTATAAACCTTATCAGAATTAGAAGCACAAAATGAAACTGAAATCGAGACTGAAGAAGAGACAGGACTATCAGAACAATCTTCTCTTCAGTCTATTAAGACTCTGTATAACAATGTCGTCATACCCACTTTCACATATGCCAGCAATATATGGGGTCTGCGTTATCTGGATCAAACTGAGAAAATACAGACATCTTTTTGGAAAAACCTCCTATTCCTCCAGAGAACTACTGCCGCTTATATAATAAGAGTCGAAGCCAATCTGTGCAGGCTAGAATATTATCTAATAAAACAAGCAATTGAATACTTCATCAGGGTAAAATCTCAAAATCACTCAAGGTACCCCTATAGAGCATTATTTCGATTAATAAAATTATATAACTCTGGATATGGTCATCACAAATACAATTGGTTTGTTCAGTTGATTAATGTTGTCAGTATTTATTGTCCCTATAATGCTGGCCTTAACACTGACTGTATCAATGAAAATTTTAAACATATTGTATTAGCCGAACATCTAGCTAAAAACATGCAAAATGATTGGAATAAAATATTACTTAGTATTCACCACCCTACATATAAATTCTTTCTGCAAAATAATAATAATAATTACAATTATTTAAGTGGACAGTCACCGCTTTATATTAAAAGATTAACAGCCCAAATGCGCACAGCAAATTCACAGTATTTATACCTATATGTGAATAACTCCTCTCATACAATAAAAACCGACCAGATGTGTACAATATGTAATCAGCAGGCCAATGAATGCCTGGAACATATCATATTTGACTGCCCATTGTATGCTGGATTAAGAAATACAGTCATAGGAAGACGAAAGCATTCAGACGATCTAGATTTCCTTCTTAATTCAAACGATCTCTTACTATTGAAGCAATTGCATGGTTTTATCAGCGGAGCAATGAAAATTAGATCATTCATTATTAATGATTAGATATCCACAGTATCTCTACATAAACAATTTATAGTATAGGATTAGTTATGGGAATTATGCGTTTGTCTTATATTTTTTTTTCTCTGCTCTTCTCTATTGCTGGACTATTATGTGCTGTACGCTGTCTTTAAAAACATGTAAATTTTATGTCATTGTTTCTTGTAATACCTTTTATCTATCATGTTAGTTTAGGAGTATATTAGTATTTTATATTTACTATATAACCGACTCCTTGTTCATGTACGTTGTATAAAAGAACAATAAACTATTCTATTCTATTTATGTGCGTTCCTAGTAGAATATGCATGATAATCAGAATGTCTTAGAAACCTAAGAGAGTTGTTTTTAACATAAAGGAGAGATTTGTATATTAGAATAGATGATAGGGTTGAGATATTATTCTCTTTAAAGACATGCCTGCATGTGTTACCATGTGGAATATTAAAGATAAATTTCCTTATTCTTCTCTGTTTGATAAATAGTTGACAGCGTTACCCCATAGGCAGACATTATATGTAAGATGACTATATACTAAAGAATAGTATACACTAATAAGTGTGTTCAAGTTCGATGTTTTCTTCAGTTGCATAATGGCATAAAATGCTGAGTTAATTTCCTGACCGATATGCTCCATTTGTTTGTTCCAGCTCACAAACTCATCCAAATAAACACCCAGAAATTTAATTTCAGTTACATAGGCAATATCAGTCATGGTGATGCGTGAAGTATTTCTCCTGCATCTGAAGTTCATATATGTTGTTTTATCAAGATTCAATTTAATCGAATTTTGATTACACCAGTTCTGGAACGTGTTGACTATGTGTTTTGTTTTTTGGTACAATTCTTCAGGAGTTTGTGCAGCAACCACCACCGAGGAATCGTCTGCATACATTATTAATCTATCGTTAATGCATTCCGGTAGATCAGTAATAAAAATAAGAAACAGAAGTGGTCCCAGCACAGACCCCTGAGGAACCCCCATATCAGTATCAACTATATCCGATCTCTCGTCTTTTATCTGAACATAAAACCTTCGCTCAGATAAATATGACCCCAATAAGTCAAGCATTGCACCTCTTATACCAACAGCATATAATTTATATTTAAGAAATTTAATATTAAGGCTATCAAATGCTTTCGTGAGGTCAAAGAATACACCTGCAACTGCCTGTCCCTTGTCTAGATTCTTGTACACACTGTCCATAAATTCAATTATTGCTCCTTCTGTCGATCTTCCCGAACGAAAGCCATGTTGTTTGGGGGGACAGAATGTTGAATTTTTCTAGAAAATGTGTGATTCTACTGTGATATATACGCTCAAATATTTTTGAGACGTCATTTAAGAGTGAAATTGGTCTATAGTTGTCTGCACAAGTAGCATCAAGTTTTTTTTATGAATAGGAATCACTTTACTTAATTTTAGATCATCAGGAAAGATTCCTGTTTCGAATGTTAAATTGATCTCAGATCTTTGTGTATAGTGTCATTTGAAACATACCATGGAGCATTTATTAATAGACGGAGGGTTTTAGATTGGAAGGACTGCAGGATCTTGCTGTTAGATGGTTTGCTGCAACCCCACAATTCAATACTGTATGTCCATATAGGTGTTAATATGGTCTTGTAGATTAGGATTTTGCTTTCTGTAGATAGCTGTGATTTTTTGTTAATTAGCCAATACATATTTTTAATTTTTATATCAGGTTGTTTTCTTTTAGCTTTGATATGAGTTTTCCATGTCAGTTTTTGGTCTAAATGAAGACCAAGATATTTGACCTCGTTGTATATCGGTATTGGATCATCATTAATGGTAACTTGCGGACAGGCACACTGCTTTGTGGTGAAAGTAATTTGGTTAGATTTATTAGTGTTGACTTCGATTTTCCATTTTCCAAGCCATGATTGCAGAAGAGTTAGGTGATTTTGAAGTTGGTTGGAAGCTGTGATAGGATCAGTATTAGATGTCATAATTGCTGTATTATCAGCAAATGTTGCTATGAGCGTTTCATTGGTAGTTGGTACATCTGCCGTTCATAATAAGTATAAGAAAGAGCCTAGGACATTGCCTTGGGATACTCCAGTTTTAATTTGATGGAAGGTTGAGAGTTCGAATAAATGTCTTTATTTACAAACCTGTACAACACATTTGACCCAAGAAGGCGAATATTAGCTAGAAGCTACACTTTAATTCTTAACCTTCAAGGGTTACAAAATATGAACAAAAAAAATATATATACAGACCCACATAGCAATTTGACATCCTAAGCATATGCGTGGAATATTTTCA
>CAJUYG010001804.1:29055-51426 GCA_910591675.1 Galerucella calmariensis | reverse complement strand
GTTTTGGAACACCCTGTAGAATCGAAAGTATTTTCAAAATGTGCCCTCATTAACTGTATTAGCTCACACAAAATAATAAAGTTCTATCTCTCACCACAACGATGTAATCCTCCGATGTCAGAAGATTGCCCCACCCTGTATATATTATTCCATTTCACATTATAAATTAAATGTAGAATACAAAAAATAGTTTAATGTAAATTGATTTGGCGAAATCAAGAATTATTGTTTTTCAAGCAGCATATTTTTAATCGTGTGCTTAAAGGTATATAAAACGAAATAGCCGTTATATAGGATAGGTAGGAATTATATAATTTCACCAAATTGTATGTAAAGGAACGTTCAAATCTGACGGAAGAATGATTTATCATCGTCATAGTGTTATGTCGAATGTTGTTCTCATGAATAGAACTACGGAAAATAATTTTATCATACAAATAGACTGGAGTTCTAGAAAATGAAAACAAAATAAGTTATTGATATTTAACCAATTGAGCTTTTTAATATAAACTGAAATATGATCATATTTTTTGCAATTGAAGATGAATCTACAACAAGTATTTTGTATATGTTGAACCTGATTTCTAGAAACATTATCCAAACTTGGGTGATATACAATAAAACAATAATTTAAAATTGAAAGAATTAGCGTTTCACAAAGTTTTTTAAAATTTAAAATGTGCTTATTAATGTATAGAACACGCAATCTTGCATAGCATCTTTGCATTAAATATTTTACATGTTTCTTAAATATTAATAACTGATCGAAGAATAAGCCTAAATTTTTTGCCACATATGATATATCTACTTTTATGCCATCCAATTTAAGTTTTACTGAACTTTTAATTATATCTGTATTAGCTCTAGAACTAAATAACACTGCAGTGGTTTTTAACGGATTGATAGTTAGGTTATGTTGTTTTGAAAATTGGAGTATTATATCTAAGATATAATTAACTGCATCCATAGTCCGTTGCATTTCAGCAAGCTCAAAGTAGTGCAGTAGTTGTGTATCATCTGCATACAGATGTATTGAACTGGAAGTTACAGCTTTGGGAAAATCCGAAGTATATATAAGAAATAATAAAGGGTCCAAAATGGAACCCTGTAGAACACCCGAAATTAGGATCTTGGACGATGAATAGTTATTTTGGACGCGCACACGTTGGTTACGATTCCATATATTTGACTCAAGAAATGACCTATTTAAAAGTATTTAAGTTTAGCACACAACAAATCGTGATCAATTAGATCAAATGCTTTGGAAAAATCCAGAGCAATTAGAAAAACGCTCATATTCTTATCAATAGCTCGAATAATATTGTCAGTCAGATTTCACAGAGCAGTTGTAGTACTATGGCCCTTTCGGAAGCCAGATTGTTCAATTGGCAAGAAATGATTATCAGTAGTAATACCCCTAGGGTCTTGATAATACCGAGATAATTTTGTCATAGAGAATGCTGAAAGCGTGTTGCTTGATAATAGCCCAAGGCCGAAGGCCGAGGGCTATTATCTTTGAGCAACACGCTTGAAGGATTCTCTACGACAAAATTTTGAGTATTTATCAAGACCCGAGGAGTATTCGATAAGATAATTTTTTACTTTGTATATATCAAAAAATTGATTGTAAATCTAACGTTTAATAATTTATTAGTTATAATCAAACAAATATTATTCATATTTATTCAAAACTACAGTTGTGAGAAGTACAATTGGTAAATTAATTGAATCGTTAGATGCCATATCAAATTATTCGCGACATTTTTAATCCAGTTGTCAGTTTGACGTTTAATTTATTTTTAATAAAAAGTAAACACCAAACTGAAAACACCACATGTAGGGTATTATCGCTGTAATACAGCGGTGATTGGATGAAATTTGACACATGACTTGAAATTGAGTAATTTGATTGGTTACTATATTCAGTAAAAAATTATCCAACAAAAATTCACTTAATTGAAGATGAACAAGACGTTCAAGAATTTTAGATATTACCGGAAGCAAGCTGATAGGTCGTAAATCTCGGATTGTATCAGGATTAGATGTTTTTGGAATTGGATAAATGATAGACTTTCCAAGTCTTGGGAAAATATCCACATAAAAGACAACAATTTACAATATGTGTGATGTGATTTAGAATATTGCGGAGACATAATTTTATCAAATACCATTCCATCACTTTCAGCTGCATTAGATTTTATGGATTGTTTAATGTCAAGAATAATATTCTGTGAAACAGGAGTGAAAGAAAATAAATTATCATGAAACTTATTAGATGTGTAAAAATCTATTTTTTCCTGACAGCTATCGGATTTTTTAAAAACGCTGATAAAATAGTCATTAATATCATTTGGATTGCATACATTACTTAATTTCAGATTAGAAGTTGAGCAAGGTGCAGGTTTTTTACTAATTCTAACAGTTCTCAGAGAAGCATGTATGTTAAAAATTGAATTTATATTTTCGGTCAAAAACTTGATTTTATCATTAATATTGTCCATATAATATATATCATCCCATAAAATGTTATCAAGATCCTTTTTAAAATTAATATGATCAAAATCTTTGAAATTACGTAAAGTAATACAACGTTACTCAGGTTTATTGACCTCAATATTCTAGGTACAATAAGGCATAGCATTAGATCACTCAAATGACACAAAACTCTGCCGCTTTCACGACAGATATTACTACTTGTAAATATTGGATCCAACAATGAAGCAGTACTTGCTGAAATACGTATTGGTTCTTCAATATGATTAGCATATCCATCTGTCAAATTTTACTTGAAAGTGGCGATCGTTTAGATATGATTTTAAGAGGAGTTATAGTTGGTTGGGTAAATGTTTTTTTAATTTTGTAGAGGAGGTCGCTGTGCCATACTCTATCAAATGCTTGTCGTATATCGAGAAACACTGACACACATAATTCCTTGTCTTCCAAGCTTTGTTTTATTCTATTCACAATTCTATGACATTGTTGCTATTTCTATAAATCCTAATTTCCTTGTAGTAGGTGTTTCACACATCTATGTATTTCTGTCAGTTCCCCGTGAGTTTTGCTCTATTAATGAGATCCTGGGCTTGAGACCTCAGTTCTGACAGATGCTTGTTCCACCAGGCACCAGCGTGCATCCCTAAATTAAGTTATATTTTATTGAATTTATACTACTTACATTATTTTGCTTGTTATCTATGGGCCAAGTTTTGGCTATTTATTTCTACAACTTGTAAACTAAACTCACACAAAACATTGTTGTCCAGCAAAAAACAATAAATGTTTGCTCATGCAATTAAATTGGTTACTTCATGTAGGATAGTTATGATATTTTTTTAACAATTGATACATTGCAGGTGTTTGAACATGTAGAGCAAGATCTAGCTACTTACATAGAAAGAAATTCGAAAGGCTTCAGCTCAATACAAATTCGAAATTTAACTAGAGAGATACTTAAGGGAGTTGACTTTTTACACAGCAATAGAGTTGTACACAGAGATTTAAAGCCCCAGAATTTATTAGTAACACATGATGGGCATATTAAATTGGCAGATTTTGGTTTGGCAAAGAGTTACGACTTTGAAATGCAACTAACTTCTGTGGTAAGTTTAATTTGTTATTGATTTTGTAGTATTTTATATAATAACTAAATTGAGTCTACAAAAAACTTCCACTACAAAGCAAATAATATGGATATACCTACAGGCTGTTTCACAACGAGCTTACACTATTTATATTTTGAAGACTACTCACACAATTTCTATAAAAATTGACATATATACCTATAACAAGTTATGGCGAATTTATGGAAAATATTCCGACTTCCGGTTGTACCTAAAGTAAATGAAAACTTCGTTATTTTGAATGTAACACCCAGTATATTTTTACCTTCCCGGATTTTAAATTCTAATTTCACTTTGTGGAATACAGGTCAAGACCTTCATATTGAAAATTTTGCGTGAAAATCCCCAATACCAAATAAAAACATTTGTTCGGTTGGTTTAGTAGGTCGATCAACGTGACATTTGTACAGGGCTGTAAAAAAAATAATGAAAAGTTCAAGTTCAAAAATGTTAAACATCTTCATTTTTTTAAATGGAACAATATTTCCATTCTTCCACTTAATTCTAATCCCGAACATAAGGACAGTTTATGTCACTTCCCTATACTCAGTTTTACACACTTTGAGATAATATGTACCTGAAAATATCAATTATTTCAGCCTTATTATTGCGCAGGCGTAGGCCTTTGATCTATTCTTTCATTTTAGCAGACTGTGTATTTACATGTCATAATTTAATAGCATTAATGTTCATTATATGAAGTAAATCGCATCGTAACAGTGACAGAAATGGCTAGTTTAGAATTGAACAATGAAAATTATCCAAATTTACTTTTAATACATGGTGAATGTAAAGGAGTTGTTACCAGAACTTGTGTTCTATTTGCTACAAGGTAGCCAGATTGACTCCCAATAGTGAAGAGTATATTATACAATTTAACACATTTTGGTTGTTTTCAAACAGAAGCTAAGAAAGTTAAGCCTGTTATTAATATTGATGATAATAAAATTAAAATTTCACTCATTTTTGCTGTATTGGCGCTTATTATAATTAGGTAGTGTTTTTTAATTCACAATAATAAATTGCAACTTATAAGTTCAAAATTTCGTCCTTATACCTCCAAGTGTTTAGTAAGCCTTTTGTCACACCTTCGTTGGCTGCATGCCCAATCATTGCCCCAAGGAGATAATTTAATGTATTGTACTATTGTAAACTCTACGTTCACAATCTTCTTTTGTTGTCAATGGATGGGAATGTATGTAGTAGACTCCGTTTCACATAAGAAGAGCCCACTAAAGTCTAGAACCTAACTTAACCGATAATGATGTTCAGATATTGTTATGTGCAGCTTCTTCGCGCATACGACTGCAACTTCTAGACTAGTGGGTTCTTCTTATGTGAAACGGAGTCTATATGTTACGGGTTTAGGGAAAAGCTCATAAACTCCCCTTATTTTCTGCATTAGAACTAAGTAAAAGAATGAAACTATGATTGTTTCATTTAAAAAATGAAGATATTTACTTAACATTTTTGAAATTGATCTTTTTTAAACGAATAATTTCCTGCTCGGTGAATAGATAGACAAGACTGAATGTTGCAATGGTTTTACGATTTAACCCCCCTAGACTTTTTTTAAGTGGATACCTGCAAACAAAAATGTATGTTTTACGTTAGCGAATTATTCAAGAATGTCGAAAAGTGACCCCAGAAATGTTACATAAAGTTCAAAGCTCGGAGCTTGATTATAGCATTGTATGAAAACCAGTGGAAGTCAATGTGAACACATTATAAAATAATTTAGTATTGTTTTGCTGATTTGCTATCAGTACTATTATACAAATTTTTAATACTCTTCTAGAGAATAATTCAAAATGCAATAACGTATAGGGTGCTCCATTTAAAAAAATGAGAGGTGTGACCATAGGGGGGAGGGTATGGAAGTTATAACATCTACATATATGAGCAAATATACGTCCCCCTTTATATGATTTTTGACGTGCTTTTTAATCTTTCCATAAAACTGAAGCCTTCAGAATTGTGGGGTGGATAGTTTTTATAAAAATATTCTGTATATCACAAAACCAAACCTAATTTATTGAAATTAGAATTTTCAATTTTTATTAAGTTAAATCACAATATTTTGTAATATAGTTGATATATTGGTCCAAATAAATTATTATTTACATGTCAATTTTCTAAGGTTGTCACTTTATGGTACCGAGCTCCGGAAGTTCTTCTAGGTCTTACTTATGCAACTCCAGTTGATATTTGGTCCGTGGGTTGTATAATTGTGGAGCTGTATAGCCTGAAAGCTCTATTTTGTGGTTCTTCAGAGGGGGATCAACTGAGCAAAATATTCAGGTAAGTAGAAGAATTTTTTTCACCAGAGTATATGCCTGAAGCCCGGACGGCAGTTGTAATTATCAATGTTCCATTACAAGTTTTGGTAAATTTTTAGAATCCTAAATAACTGATTAATACATACACATTTTGTATCAATTTTTGTCACTTTTCAAATCTTCAAAACTTGTCCTACTTCGGTTCAGTGTTAATTGACGTGATAATATATTTATAGAACCGGTCCTAATTTCTGTCAATAATTAATCGACAGAAGGGATAAAATATAGGGTATTACTTGTATGTATTTTGGAGTGACATTCACAGATACCTAGAAGATCTATTGTGTCCCCTTACTCCTACTTAGTTTCTGAGGAGAGTCTCAGAAACTAGTAGCTCCTTTAGTCCTATTTCCCGGTGGAATTTTAGGATATCTGCAGGCTTAAACTTGGTGAATGTTCCTCTTCTATCCAGTAATCTCCCAGGTGCTGTGCTCTAGGATTCTGAAGTGTTGTGCAGTTGGAAAGTATGTGGATGGAGGATTCTTCTTTCATGTCACAAAATCTACATTCTTTTTCTTCCACTATTTTGAGCTTTTTCAGGTGCCCATTCAGGCGACAAAGTCCCGTTAAGATCACTGTTAAAACTCTTAGCGCAGTTTTACTTTGACTTATGCATTCATTTGATCTCAACAGGTAGTAGTCACCCAGAAGAATCTTTGATTGTATAAATCCTACTAGATCTTTCCAATGGTCGGATCTTCTATTTTTCTCGGCTTTACCTATTTCTTCCAATATTAAATTGGAGCTGATTCCGCAAAAGGGCCCAAGCCCCCAGAAAGGTATCCTCTTTGCTAGTTCATCTGCTATTTCATTTCCTTCTATTCCAGTGTGTCCTGGAATCCATAGTAAGGTGACTATATTGTTCTCGCCTAGTTCATTGAATTTGTCTAGTCATTTCCACACCATTTTGGAACTGATTACACAAAAGCTCAGTGCTTTAATGGCTGCCTGACTATCCGACATTATGATAATCCTTTGTCTTGAATGAATGAATGAATGTATTTATTAACAAACGTGTACAACACATTTGCCACAAGAAGGCGAAGATTAGCTACTCTTTAACTCTTAACCTTCAAGGGTTACAAAATATGAACAAAAATATTAATATATATCTATTGATATGGAAAATAGTATCATACTTCACATACACCAAACAAGGGTTATTTCTATATAAAATTTTAAAAATAAAAACTATTTAAAAGGGAAATTTCTCTTATCAATAAACAAAAATAAATCAAAATAGAGAAGACAGTTTCAAATTTATAATGTAACTAATATAAAATAAACTAAAATTTGAATTAAACTTGACACAATAAAAATAAACAAATCACCTGAAATATATTTGAACTTTAATCCGAACTTTGAACAGAAATCTTGATAACTTCTTTCTAAATTATTAAAATCCTTTTCATATGAATTTTTCAGAATCTTCAATCTTCAAAAGCTTTATAAAAGGTTTCTTGGCTAATATTAATCTAAAAAGAAAGAATCTGAAAAAAAAAAAATTAGTTAGGTTATAAAATCTGACATAAAAATAGAAAAAGTATATCTATGAACATAGTTAACTAAGAGTGAACCATAGAGAAATATAATAATTTTGTCTATGGAGTGAACTTAGATTTGTCAACTTGAACGGAAGAAAAGACCTTAGTAACAGAAAGAAAAACAAATGTCAAATAATTTTTAAAATTTTGAAATTAAACGATAAAAACAACAATGAAGTATTTAAGGATAATAATAATAAACTCTCATATTAAAAAAGGAACAAAAAAATTAAACATTCAAGTCAAGTAATAAAAATTGAAAATTATTAAATGAATTTGATTGGTCAGCTGATATAAAATAAACTTAAAACTAAGAGACACATGGTTGTTGATTTTAGAAAAAAAAGAATTACGTTGTTATTGATTAGAAACGGGGAGGAAGGCGTCCCTGAGCTGGAAAGAGATACAGAATTAAAAAGAAATTTTTTTGAATGTTATTAAAATAATTAACATTTAAGTTAGAATAAAGTAAAACAACTCAAAATATAAATAGTAAAAGTGAAACTAACCTTTTTCAACAAGTTCCTGTTAAAAATTCCGTGGTAAATATCCATTTAAATTAATAAATCCTTCAAATAAACCATAAATGGAAATTAGAGGTCATTTATACTGAAAATTCTCCAAGCTGACGACGGAACCTGAGCGAAGCAATCCAAATCAAGGACTGACAGGCCCAGAGCGGTCTGAAACATAAAAGGAAGTAATTATTAGAATTTCAAAACGTAGAAGAAGAAAAGGTATTTGATAAAGTATAATTTGAATCATCAACATGTGTGTGGTGATAATAAAACTCTGATATTTATCTCTCATTGTTGAGGTAATAGATTCGTCCATTTTGTTGAAACACATGTTTCAAATTTCATAAGATAAATTTGTATACTATCTTTTTTACACATTTTGTGTTAGAGTTGCATAACTAGCGTAAGAACTAGCTTTTAATTTTCATTAGTATGAATGTTCAGGAGTGGAAGACCATTTAGATAAGAGTATAAAAAAAATTTTGTCTCCATATTTACTTTTAAATCTGTATCAATACACTAAAAATTAAAATAATAAACTTACTAATATTTCACTGATCACAAAACTAATTGTCTTTCTTTCATAAGGTTGGCAAACTTAATACACTATTAAACATTTTCAAGGGCAAGGACACAGGACCGGCCTTAAAAGTTTTCGAATATAATTAAAGTTAAAAAAAAAATTAAAAAAAGGTAAACAGAATTAAAAAAAAATACAAAAATAAAATAATTTAATACCTGAACTCACCCTGAGTATTGAAGAGTCCTAGAAAAACGGTAAGTGGTGTATGATACCATTGACATAAAATAAATTTCTAAAAATCATTGGCGCCCAACAAACAAACACATCAATACAATAAATAAAAAAATTTAATAATAATAATAACACACAAAATAATAAGTTCATATCACTATATTATTTTATTTAACATTATAAATTATAAATTAAATGTAGAATACAAAAAAATAGCTTAATATAAATTAATCAGTCGAAATAAAGAATTATTGTTTTTCAAGCAGCATATTTTTAATCGTGTGCTTAAAGGTATAAAACGAAGTCGCCGTTATATAGGATCGGTAGGAATTATATAATTTCACCAAATTGTATGTAAAGGAACGTTGTCTTCTGTATCCTTTATCAATATTGAACTGGGCGCACTTTCCTATGGCGTGGATTTCCGCTTGAAAGATACTTGGGGTTTTTCCCAAGTTTTCAGAGTGTTTGGTTCGTGGCCCGAACACTCCTATCCAAGTTCCTTCTTTTGCTTTTGAGCCGTCTGTGTACCATTGAATGGCATTCTTCCCAAGTCTGGTAATGGTATTTGGATCGCATTCCTTCATGTTGCTCAATTACGTCACGAATTTCTTTGAAAAGTTATACTTTTCCATCATACCGTCTTGTGGCATGTCCCAGGCTGTCTGATTTCTAAGAAGTGAGGAGGTGGTTTTTTTAATGATTCCCTCCCTACTCATTCTGTATCTCATTCTTTCTGCAACACTTTCCACCACCATATGTAGAGGGTGAGGTTGAGAACCACTTCCATGGCTGCCGTTGGTTATGTTCTCATTGCTTCTGTGATGCATATACTGGCTAGTCTTTGAATTTTGGAGAGGTTTTCTCTCGTCGTCAATAGGCTAGCTCTACTACTCCACGCAATGGCTCCATAAGTGATGATTGTTCCCACTATGGTAGTGTACATCCAGCTTAGGATCTTTAGGTTACAACCCCAGTTTCTTCCTGCCAGATTCCTGCACACCATTAGAGCCATTTTTGCCTTGTATATAATCTCCTTTTCGTGTTTGTTCAACAGGATTTAGAGTCAAACCTAGATACTTGACTTCTTGTCTCTATTCAATCTCGTTCCCATCCCCATCAAGTTTTATGGTTTTGAGGTTGAGTTTTCTTTTCTTAGTAATGGCTATCAAGATGGTTTTAGTGGGGCTGATGCTAAGTCCCACTTGCCTACTATTTGTATAGTTCAGACCCTTCTGTACAATATCACAAAGGGTGTTTCCGAATTTCCCCCTGGCTGCTATGACAATATCCTTGGCAGGATATTCCAAGACCCGTCAAACCACACAGGAGTTCGTCAACCGTCAGACTCCACATTAATGGGGATGCTAATCCTCCCTGTGGGCATCCTCTGGTATTGCAGATGGAGACAATGACTTTGCTCGACCTCGTCTCTGCTACTCTTTTGGTGAGCAGTTCCGACATCCATTTGGATGTTGTGCTGACTACACCTCTTCTGCTTAATGCTCTTTTGACAGCCTCATGTGGAGTATTGTCAAAAGCTCCTTCTATGTCCAAAGATGCACATACTACAGTTTCTTGGTTGTCTGGAGCACCTCAGATATCCTTCGTCAGTTGTATAGTCGACTTAATTCTTAGCTACCTAATCGTATATATCCCCTTTAAGTTATGTTACGGAGCTAAACTATGAAAGGTATTGATATTATTTTTGTCTACTTACTTACTTACTAACATAATTCTATATTTTATTTCATGTAATTGATAAAAAGGGCTTCCGGTTTAAACGGGATACCAGACGTGAACTGAGCCCTTTTTGTATCCCATCCGATTTTTTATGGAAAACGAACACTACCCACTTTCTTGATGTTACACTAGCCACTAAAGTGTAAACAATCGGCTGTAAAATAACCCTTCCAAATATAGTTATAGTTCAGTCAAAGAAGAAAAAAATAATATATCATTTGAAATGAGACTAGATGTTAATTGTCTGGTATTATGTTGAAGATGTTTTTAAATATTAAAAGGATAATATTAAAAAGTATGATAGCGCTCCATAATTGCGGGTTAAAAATAATCGTTAGACAGTCAATACATTTATTTGATAATTAAAAATTATTAAGAACATTTCAACCATTATTACTTGAAATTATAATATTAAATGAATTTATCGTCAAATAAACATTATAAATTAAAATATTGACTTGACTATGACAGTATTTATCCACAATAGGCACAGGTGGTGCCGGCGAAGGGAGGGCTCCTTTGAAAAAAAATCGTATCGTTTCGTCAAGGATTACAGAATAATTTATTCTGTAATCTTTGGTATCGTGTTGCAGTCAAACAAAAAGCCGGCAACTTTAATTTCGCATAATATCACTTACGTCAACTATACCAGTGCAGTCTCCGTAGATCTGCCTGCCCGGTAAGCATGCTGACATGGGTGGAGAGGTAGTCTATCTAGGATCTCCGTTCTAATAAGGTTGTCAATAGCTTTTTCCATCGTTTTGAGCACAAACGATGTTAGACTAATTGGTCTGAAGGATTTGGGGTTTGTTGTGTCCCTTTTTCCAGTTTTTGGAATGAAGGTTACTATTGCCCTTCTCCATGCTTCAGGTATATAACCCAGTTCTAAGCTGCTTCTACTAATTCTAACCAGATGCGGTAGAATTTCGTCTTGTCCTCTCTGGAGCAATGCTGGGAAAACTCCATCTGCTCCCGGTGCCTTGAAAGGTGAAAATGTGTTCATGGCCCATTTCAACCTATCGTTACTACAAATGTGTTTGGCCATTGTAATACTTTCTCTGGAAAGCCTATTATGAACTTTGAGAGGATTATCTCCCCTATTTGGGGTACTCCCAGGAAAATGAGTTTCTACCAAGAGTTGAACTCTTTTACCCTCATTTTCGGTATAGAGTAATGCTCACTTTAACGCTGTTTATTTTTGCAGTTTCAAAGAGATTGGTATCACTGATTCTGCAACATAGTCTCTAGTATGTATTCGTTTTTATTCATTTATTTTCACGCCAGATTTTATAAGAAGTAAAAATTTCGAAATAAGTTGAGCAATATTGCATGTGAAAATGTCGTGGTCACATGATCAAGTAGTCTCACTGATATGACTGACTTTATATAGAAAGGCATTGCCTTTATAAAGTCAAAAGTGCACAATATAAAAACAAGCACATGCAGGTTTCTGCTTACGGAAACATTTTAAATCAGGGATTGAAATTTTTTACCAAGCGAAGTAAATAATTCAAAAGAGTAC
The DNA here is from genome assembly GCA_910591675.1 of Galerucella calmariensis. Classification (NCBI taxonomy): domain Eukaryota; kingdom Metazoa; phylum Arthropoda; class Insecta; order Coleoptera; family Chrysomelidae; genus Galerucella; species Galerucella calmariensis. The sequence continues at coordinate 39,386 of CAJUYG010001804.1, read as the reverse complement.
ACGCATATTTCATATTTTGCTTGGATATTAATTTATAATAGTAAATATGATATCAAAAATTACTAATATATATTATATAATCTTGAGCCCTTTTACCCTCAGGGTTATCATTTTATTGTTGCTTCATGAACTTTTTCCATTCTTTTCTGTCTCTAGTCAGTGTCTTTGCTTCAGTCCATTGCTTATTTCTTTCTTGTAGAATCTTTCCTATCATGTCGTTCCAGGTTTTTTCAGGTCTTCCTCTTCTTCACTTGTTTTGTGTTTTCGCTTCATAAATTTGTTTCACAGGTCTATTGCTTGGCATTCTCTGTATGTGTCCCCACCATCCTAATTGTTTTTGTTCTATAAATGAAATAATGTCTTCTATGTCTAGTTCTTCTCTTATTCGTGTATTTCTTATTTTGTCTCTCCTTGTCACCCCTATAACTCTCCTCAGGTATTTCATTTCTGTTGCTTGTATTCTACTTTTGATTTTTTTTGTTAATATCCAGGATTCACATCCATATGTTAATACTGGTCTATATATTGTTTTGAATATTTTTAGTTTTGTCTGTCTTGAAATTTCTCTTTTATTGATGAAGTTCTTATTCATTGTATAATACAGTTTTATAGTTTTCTCGATTCTGTTGTTAATTTCTGCTTCTTGTCTTCCCTTTTCGTCTATCGTTACACCTAGATATTTGAAATCTTTTACTTGTTCTATTTTTATATCATCTATCATTATATTTATTTCTTCGCCTCCTATGGTCATCACCTTGGTTTTATCTTTTATCTATTACTAATAATAGGAAATAAACCAGTTTCCATTGGAAATTACTTCAAAATTTTGAAATAAAATTCAAATTTCAATGCACTTTCCGACCACAACCCGAGGATTTCCGAACTCTACCGATGATACGTGTGATGTCATATCTCTTGTGCTTACTTATGTCAATATGGCCAGTATTGCATTAGGTTATGTGTAGTTGTGTGTTTATATTGTATTTTAATCAACTATTAATTGCTTCATCAACGTAAAAATATCATTTATATGTTTGTTTGAGACCATTACGTGTTTGTGTGTGCTTTTTTTTATTTCTAAAAGTCTACGTAAAGTGGAAAGTGGACATAAATATTCGATATTTCCGAGGATATTTTAAAACTTTTGGAAGAATATATTTTATTTACTAGTTCAGTGTTCAGTGATGATTCTTTCATATTTTGTGAGTAAAGATATGGCTAGCGAAGGTTTTGTAAAAGGACAAACTGATAACTTGCCCAAAGTAGACTCATTTATGCTGCTTAAATTTATGAAGTCAAACAGCTGCTTTGATGCAGAGGAAATAAGAGGAGTTAAAGCATTATCATAAGTACGATTTAAACTATGTTTTATTTATATAATATATACCAACCATATTTCGATGTGTGGTCGTAAGAAAATGATGTTTTTATGGTTGATTCCTAGACATATAGGTACATAACCTCAAACTATTAAAGAATAAAAACTACCAGCATAGAAGTAGGTACTTACATTAAAATGGTCTTCACAAACAAAAGTAATACCCTTCTCTTAAGTGTATTTTTGCTTGCGCCACCAGGTAAAGTAACAAATATTTTGTCTGGAGTTTTAATGGACGTTGATTTACACACTGGAACAACGCAATACTTGGAATACAAAGTTTTTTTCGGCTTTATCCATTTTTAAAGCTTTCAGAAACAAATTAGGTCACAAGAACACAGAGCGTGATACACGAATAAGAACGTAAACAAATGACGTCACACCATGGGGCAGCCATCTTTATGACGTAAAGCGCGTTTTGGCGGACTTTCAAATTTTATGATTTTTAAAGTCGTTTTAAAAGTAAAGTTTATACTTTTTTGGAAAAATAGGCATGCAAGGTGTTGGGAGACCTGATAAAGCGTCAATTCCCACCAATAGCAAAATTTATGCTTGTACCCTATTGTTCCTTTGATACACGCAATAAATTTTTATAAGAAACTTCTTCTCTGCTTCTTCTACTGCCAGCTCTTGATTCAGTGTTCCTAAGCCTTTTTTGTTCCTTTTTAATCATGGTCTCCATATTAATCTTCTTCATAGCTTTTCTCTTTCTTGCAACATCCACTATTACTAAATTTATAACAACTATTGCTGTTAATAATAAAAATTCAACTTCCATATTTATATTTAGAGCAGTAGACTGTAAAAAATGGAAAAAACCTAACTACATTTAAAAGTTAAGGAGGCTCCCGCCAACTGCAGTGCGCTTGATCACATTCTTAATATATTATTAATACTTGTGTGTTGTATACATTTGATTTTATAGTTTCATTGTTCAGTGTTCTAAATTAAGGATCATAAAAAAATACTGAAACTTGTAATAAATAATTGATAATTACAATGGGGCTTTATATTGGTTAGTTGGTAGAACAGACGCCCGCTTTCACAAGTGGGTGGTTCACCTTAATTTTATTGTCTTTTTCTTGTAACTATGAAAATTTTGTTGGTAGAGAACTTTATTATTATTGTCATTATCTAAAACAAGAAATGGAAACAAGAACTAATAATGTAAGTAAAATGGTTGAATTCGTGAATCTATAGTATACCTTGCGTTGTCATGGAAATGAGAAAAACATAAACTAATAGTCATGACGACAGCATAAAAAAATCGTCGATATAATGGTTTTAGGGGAAAGTTCATATTAAAAAAATTCAAAAAACTGCTTTAGTTTTATTTAAAAAATTCAGATTATTGAGATTTTCAATAAAATAAAACATTAAAATACTGCAATCGGCCATTTTGACTGAAAAACCAATCACAGCGAATGACCTCACGCTTAGGTAAACTCCACTGTCAGTCGATACTCAATACACTCATTCTCTGAGTTTTGTTGTTGTGAATACTACTGATTGCGCATTTGGATTGATCTTTTATTATTTCACGTGTCGTCTTCACTCTACTATAACAATGAACAATGAAACCAAGCTTTGTCAAGGCAAATAGCTCAAATTTGCCCAGGATTGATGTAATGATGTTGGGCGATTTCCACGCAACAAATCAAGAATTTTGCTCGTCTAAGTTTAGAAACGTGAAAACTTCCTTGTAAGTAAATTTTGTATTTATCTTTACCCTAGATAGAACCAACTTCGATATAATCAAACTAGTTTTAAGCTCATGTGAGTTTATTTAACTTTCATAGGTTGGCATATAAATTTATGGGGCATACACTCGGGCATACATCCTGGTTTCATACGTACTTGTGATACTGACCCCATCACAAGATACTGCATATAATTTTCCATATCATTTGGCAACTGCAAAAAGAAAAGTAAACGATTAAAATTGATAATGATAATTATAGACAAGACCAAAACAAACATAATCTCAATAAATTAGTCATTCCATAGCCTCAATATTTCAACTATTTCACGTCAAACTAACGTTTTAAGTTTGAGAAATATAAATATAATATGATAACATACTCACATCAAAGTGGTCTTCACAGAAATAAAGTGGCGAATTCGTGACTACGTCGTTCGGGTTTCGCCTTGCAAGCTTCAACCACTTATCTCTTATTATTTTCTTGTTTGGAACATGTACAGACACTTTGTTGAATGTTCTTATTGATGTGTTTTTACACTGCGGTACTGCACTTTGAACTTTGGAATTCATCTTTATGACAAGAATTAATTTAATGTTTTGTTTACTTTCTTCGCTACGCATAGGCACAATGACATGTTTACCTAGGCGTGACGTCAGAGCCGACGCCATGACACCTGTGAGCTGTTTTCGCGCACTATTTAAAAAATATCAGTAAAATGGCTTCAAACTTCGTTAAACTTAAGTTTATTACCGAAATAAAGGTTTTTTCGTAAATAGTGAATGTGTACCCACATGACGGAAGAGTATTTCGAAATCTATCGTCACGCCTATTTGCATTTTGTGTTTAAGATTTATTGCTGTCACAGCAGAGCATAAAAATAAATTCTAATATCGATTTTTTAAGTAGAGTAAAGCAGATTCACGGATAATACTGCAAAAATCTTTGAAAAATCGAAATATTAATATCACAAACAATACCAACTGTACTTTCCATTTTCATTTATAAAATTGAAATTGTTGGATATTGTTCGAATAAAGGTTTTGACGTTACAAAGTACTGTCAGATGAATAATAAAAAAATTGTCATTTAGACTTCTCGAGTTGTTGAGGTTGCAATGGTAACTTTAAAAAACGCGCGTTTTTGAAAATTCGATTTAAACACGCTTGAGCGTGCGCTTCAAATAGGCAAAATGGTCCACCAATATAAAAAAATCTGTTCACTATTTTCTGTATTTTTCAGGTATTGTCCACCTATTTTCTTTAAGAAAATCTATATTTCTTATGAAATCAAACAATTTTATTTTGTTAAATCTACATTATACTTAACCTTAAAGTTGTGACGGGTTTCGTTATACCTCCATTCGTTTGAAAAAGCTACTGTGTTAGCGAAACGCGTCACAACTTTAAGGTTAAATATAATGTAGATTTAACAAAATAAAATTGTTTGATTTCATAATTTACTATGGATCTACATCAAGTAAAAGCCTTATCTATTCAATCTATATTTCTATTCTCATAAAAAAATATGCGATTAAGAAATATTCTAACAGAAATTTTCTGTATTTTCCATGTATTTTCAGGAGTATTTTCTGATTATACTAGTATTTTTTGGAGTATTTTCTGTACTTTCAATGTATTTTCTCTAATTTGTACATTATTTTCCTCAGTGGTTCACTCCTCATTACGTTATCTCTTTGTTCTCCATTAAATCTACTTATATGGCAGTTTACAGTTATTACTAAAAAATGTCAACTGCATTGATTTTAGCGAGTACCCAGACGGATCTCCTGCAATCTCAGTAGGGTGTTAAATTGTGAGACACTCTATTTCACTGGGCAATCCTAAGAAATACGGAATAAGAGTTTTCTCTCTCTCCTGGATTTCTAGATTTTCACAAATTGCGAAGAGTTTGTAGTAATTAATGAAGTTGGGTCCTAACAAAAATCAATTAAAATAGTACCGCAAAGATCCGTTAATCTCAACAGTTTCATTTTGCATCACTCTTGCTTGTACTGTACTATATACTACATTGATATTTTTGTTTTGTTTGGTTTTGTATTAATAATAATATTATTTCTCTTTATCCCAATTCCTATCCTCAGGCTAACCATTTCAATATGATTTTAAGTCAGTAAAACGGGTGTCTTCGTTTTTATAGAGTAATTGGCAAACCGTCCGAAGATGAATGGCCAGAAGATAGTGTATCTATAAAATGGAATTCCTTTGATGTTATCAATCAAGTTAGGATAGATCAGATATCACCAAACATTTGCGAAACGGCATATGATTTAATTATGGTAAGTACATAATGCGCATATTGCAGTGGTTAAAATGGGCTTAAAGTAAATGCAGTATGTTGAAAATATTTTTATTAAGTAATACAAGTAATCCTGCACAGTGTGGAAAAGCCAAATGGAAAACTAATTATTTAGGCTCTCGTATATATTTGTAAAAAAGCCCGAAATACATTAAATTTAAAATCTTCAACATGAAAATGTAATCCCTACCTTCAATCCTCTTCTAGTGACTGTTATAACCCCCAACCTTTTTTAAGGGAAGTATGGACACAACATAATAGGAACAATGAGTTATCGCATTATATAAAAAAAACGCAAAACTCAATCTATAGTCAACTGATCTATTTTTATTTATATATTTAAAGTTTTTGTTTATATATTTAAGGTTTTTGTTTATATGTAATAACTCTTGAAAATATAAACTTAAAATTAAAGTTATGGAGACTTTTGTCCAAGGGTGCGTGAATGGAATCTTTTACATAAGTCTAATAAACTAGAGTAGACATTTGGTTTTAGGATAACCAGTTCAAAACTCTTTGAAAAAAATGATTTCTACATCTGTTGTAAGAGAGACAAAATCATCATGAGACATAATTAGATATCCACATCAGCATTTTCGTGAGATTTTCAAAGTAACAATAGGTGGAGGTGTCGCCCAATTCATGTACTTTGGCGTACTACAAACAAACATCACAACTGTATTTCTAACGCTTTTTTACATCGATATTCGCAAATTTATCGAATTAAATTTTTTTGCAAAACATGTTTCTGATAATCCAAACTTATTTTTGAATCACTCGTTTGTTCGATACTGCTGGAATCTACTTGTGTAGCTCTTATTTGGACAGTTTTTGCAGCACAAAATGGAGAAGCTCAACAAATTGGTCTAACTGGTTTTTAAAAGCATTAACAGAGGCTAGATACATTATTTCAGTATGAAAATATTCTGTTAGAGAAATTTTTTTTATTTCTAGCTATAAACATTTGATTTTTCAACTTATACGTCCCGGTAATCGAATATCAGGATTTAAAGTAAAAATGGATGACAGATTACCACCAAACATGTTAAATATACACTGTGTCCCGTGTCCCCGTAAAGTATGGAACAAATTCATTTCCAGCTAAACAGGCAATTTTAATGAATAATCCTGAAACACGTCGATTTTTGATTTTAATTTACCGAATTTTAAAATAATAATCTAATATACTGGGTGAATAACTTTCGAGTTATGACGTCACCGTCATTTTTTTAAAAGGAACACCCCCATTTAGTCTCAATTTTCGGATTACTCTAGCTGAGCTGATTCCAAAAATGTATCACATGTTGATTCCAATTGGTACAGGGTGGACAAAAATACAATAGTTTTGTGTGTGCTAAAGTAACGTGTAACATTCTTCACCTACGACCCCCTCTGTAATCAGTCAATAACACACAGTTGGCATCAATGTAATTATGTCTATTACGCACGGTAAAAAAACGCACAGCTGTAACATAAATCGCACCGCTTCCCTAGCAACATCTTAGCAACTGTCAATAGATGTCGCCATTTTATTCGAAATTTACTATTTGAAACATTCGATATTGTCACGTTTAGCTATAAAAAACCCAAAGGGCCTAGTATGTATTGATTATAATTGAAAAATGGACTTTTGATTATCAACAATATATTATTATTATTAATTGAACGTTAGTTCTTTGATGTGTTTCTTTCATTGGTAATAGAGTAATAGAGAGAGATGAACATGAAAGTTTACCAAGCACCTCAAATGATGTAATTATTGTTTCTTATGTTACTTATTTTACTATAAACAATTATTATAATAACTAATATTATGGAATTAAACGTTATACAATAAGATTTTTAAAAATATCTATTGTTGATGTTGTTTGAATATTATTGGTAATAAGATTATAAATACAATACAAGTACAAGTAGGTCGTAGGTAAAGTATAGTACGTATCTCGTGCTGTAAATCATTTTACGGACTCACGGAATTACAGTGCAATTTCTCATAGCGTGAATTTCCGCTTGAAAGAGACGTAGCCAGGTCGAGATTGTGCTTAGCCCTCCTTTTCCTCTGGATATGTGCTAGATATAGATGTTACAAATGTTGGGGTATTTTCTATATTGTGAATATTAAGGTTTTTATTAAGGATATATTCTTAAAGTTGCTCACCTCTTTGGTTTGTGCTGCTACTGCAACAAACTGTGTTGTGTGCATTGGCATCACATGCTAAAAGTTGAGTTAGTCTCTTCTCTTAGCAGTACTTCACCAGTCTTTATACCTCTGGAGGTGGTGCTAGCCCATCTCCCTCAAAATAGCATGATGCTATTACTATTTTCTTGCCCTCCTTCAATCACATTTCGCTTTGCATCCGGCGATAAATGCAATTTTTCTGCCCTAGGACAGCACATACTTAGTTTTAAACACAAGATTACTTCCGGAGTGGAATGTCCATCACAAACTCAACTTCCGAGACAATATTAAAAATGTATTTACCGAAATCCCCACTCTCTGTTTTATCTATAAATAAATAATTGAATATATTAAAAAATAATTCTTAAATATTATTTTACCATCCAAACATTTCAGTTGCCAAACAATTATTCTATTGGAGTTTCGAAGAAACGGGCACGACAATGTGCTATTGTTATTGGACCACCTGCTGTTGGTTTTGGTCTTGAATCAATCATATTGGCATAAGTCAAAACGAAATATCTTGTTATGAAGAAAATGTCTTTTTACAAGTACACATTTTTTCACCATCATAAAGGCTTTTCAAACAAGTCAACAAATTACTAAAGAAAAGCACTATTATAATTATAATCTTATTGACTATTTTACTACTTGATGTTGGTAGATCATGAAAAATCATAACCTAAAAAAAATTTGCTGGATGGTGGGTTGCTCATATCTATTTTGAATGCCTTTCACTTATTTTCAAAATACTGCAAAAATCTCAAATATATTGGCTAATTACTATTTTTCTTATACGAGCTTGGCACCATGATAGTCTCGTCTTGAATAATTGGAAACAACCAAAATGTAAAACAAGCCTTGTCTATCTTTAATACGTCGTTGTTATTTTCATTTCGCTAATTACTTGAATTTATTACAAGTTGCTATATTTTAATTATATATGTTCACCAAGAAATTGTAAATTGATAATTATCTAACCATTTTTTGCAGAGTATGCTTACCTTCAATCCCAAGAAAAGAGTATCAGCACTTGAAGCTTTGACCCACTCATTTTTCTCTGAGGAACCATTGAATACATAATCGATACCAATCTTTTTACACTGTGGGAGTCGTTGATGTGACTAATAATATACGTCGGTATATAAAATTGTAATTTTGGTAAAAGTTTTTGATTTGTGTAATTTAACAAAAAATGTATAGCTTCGCCAAATTACTTTTTCCGATATTTTTGAACAGAACAATAAAGTAACATAGAGACACTATACTATACCTGTATAAAGTATCTTCAAGGTTCTCTATATAATCGTGTCTCAGAATTTTGAAACGGATTCATTGAAATGCACGAAAGTGACATATCGTCGTTCTAAGATGCAAATTGTCCAACTCCATTTTTGATGAAAACAAAGGTATCGTTGAAATAATACCCTTCTTGGTGTTCGTCATCGATTGTTGATGTCCTTCTAACACATTACGTAGGAAGAAATGGAAAAAAGGCAGGTCTGTGATTAATCCTAATCAAAATATCACAATAATGAACCGTTTAAATGTGTTACAAACGTTAACCCTAATCTTTGAATGACAAAAATTTGATTGGTTGATGTTTAAATTACGCGCAACCTATCAATCGAGAGATCAAAATACTATGAAAGAGTTACTTTAGTAGCGGCAATGCGTCTTACGTCTTTTTCTACTGTCACACTGACAGTTCTCGACAGGTCTGAACTTTGTTGTTTAGGGTCAGTTATTATTCATGAAAAGTGAATATTAATCTTGTTGTCTTATTTATTTAAATAATACAAAAATATGCATGGGTACACGGAAAAACATCAATATTTCGAAAGTTCTCAAGTATTTTCAGTTAGAAAAAGAAGCTGGTAATTATTAATTTCATAGCCTTTCCGAATTTGGCTGAATACGATCCTGATGATTCTATTTATCAAATTTAAGGTTAGCTAATAGCATCAAAATAGCAAATAAAATAAACGACATGCCGAAAACCCGGATATACGTCACAATCGATGACGCACACCAAGAAGGGTATTATTTCAACCATATTAGTGCCTTCTGGTGACAAACGCACAAACAAATGATCTGACAGCGGTCCAAGTTCCTAATTTAACGTTTACGTGCCATAATTCCATAGAAAGAATTTTGCCGAAGTCCGCAGTATCTAAAAATAAATACGCATTTTGCCCACATTTGTAATGAAACTATAACCATTGCATTTGAACGAAACGTGGTGCCATTGTTTGTGCTTTTTTAAATTGAATAGGTAAGTAAAACTCATTAAAGATATATTGAAATAAGTATTTTCTCAATGCTTTAATAGTTAAAGTATATAATTGGCTCAAAGTTTTGATGATTTTTTGCTGATTTACGAAGTTTTAATATCGGTGTGGACTTAGGCAAATTTCTACTTCAAGTGATATAATGTCAAATCAACTTAGGCAACTCGCTAATATGAATTTACATGGGATTGTATTTCTTTTAGTTACAAATCTTGTAATAATGATACATGAAAAATACATAAAAGTAATGTTGTTTTAAACAGTTTATTCTGCGTACTTTTGTGTCATTGTTTTTACCACTTGAAATCGAAATTTGCATTGAACTTGAAATTTTCTAAACTCAAGAATCTTTTTTTAAGGCTTTGCTTCTAAAGCACCTGTACACTCTACAGACATAATATTTGTCGCTTCTCGTGAACTATCTGGATATCAATTTTAGATTTCTTTTTTCAGAATGGATCCAC
>CAJUYG010001804.1:0-24055 GCA_910591675.1 Galerucella calmariensis | reverse complement strand
CATTGATATATATTTTGTGTCAATATTTTAATCGGGTCTTGAGTAGACATGTTTTCTCTAAATCCATACTGAGATTTTGATATTAGATTGTACTTTTCGAGGAATTTATTCAACCTCTTCTGAATAACCTTCTCTAATACTTTAGCAAGGCATGTTATCAAGGTGATAGGTCTATAATTTGAGACATCAGTCTTTATTCCAATTTTATGAATTGGTGTCACCGCGGCCTCTTTTAATGCTGTGGGGAAATATCCCTGTTCCAGTGATTTATTGACTATATAGGTAAGTGGTTTTGTTATATAGCTAGAAATAAGTTTGAGGGTCTCTGCTTTGACATTATCAATGCCAGGGGCTTTTTTATTCTTCAGTTGTGATATTATTTCTATCAATTCATTTTCGGTTGCAGGGTATAAGAAGATTGAGTGGTCACATAAACTTTTCTTTTCCGTATAATCTAGTTTTCTGTTTATATTTTCTGCTAGTTTTTCACCTACTGATATAAAGTATTCGTTAAATTTGTTCGCTATCTCGATACTCTCACTGATTTGTTCATTATTGTTTGTTATGATTGATTTTATTGGTGAAGGTTCTTCGCTAGTCAGTACTTCATTCACAGTCTGCCAAAGTTTCTTAGAGTTGCTTCTTCCTGCTTCCAGACGTTCTCTATAGTATGAAGTTTTGGCAATTTTTACGATTTTGTTTAGATTTTTTTTATATGTGCTATATTCTTCAGAAAGAGTGATATTATTCGGGTTATTTTTCAATCTATGATACATACAATTTTTTTTATCCACAGAATTGATGAGTGATTTAGTCATCCACTTTTTCCGTTTTCTCTGTTTGCTTTTGATTTTTATAATACTCGTACATTTATCTAACTTAGTTTTTATAATTTTAATTAGTTCATTTGTGGCGGAGTCAAGATCATCATATTGATAGATGGCATCCCAATTTACTTTTTTTATGTAATCTACGAACCTTTTTTCATTTACTTGTTTGTAGTATCGTATCCTATTTTTTTCAACACTCTTACTATTTTTAAGAACTATTTGGGCCAAAATTGTGTAATGGTCTGTAATGGATGTTTCGAACGTAATTGGTAAGATTGTGTCTTAGTTATGATACTTTGATTTTATAAATATATGATCTAAACATGTGCGACAATTTTTTTGTTCTCTTGTAGGCGTGTTTATCGCAGATATATATCCGTGCTCGCCCATGGTATCCAGGTAATATTCAGTATCACAAGAAGTATTTAACAAATCAATATTCATATCACCAATAACTATATTATAGTGGAATGTTTCATCTTCCTTACTCAAAATAGTATTCAATTGTTCGACAAAGGGACCAATGTCTGTAGCTGGTGATCTATAAATGCCATTTACTATGAAAATGGAGTCATGCACAGTCATTTTGGCTCTCAGAAGAAAACTACCGTTCAGACTGATTGTGGTGTGAGACACGTACGCCTCTGATCTAACAAACATTACGACCCCGTCGTTTTGATTTAAATGTCCAGAATTATAGATTGTTTTATATCCAGGAATGTTGAAAATTGTGATATCAGGAATGATACGGGTTTCTGTGAAAACAATACAGTCGAAGAATTCATCTAATTCATCCAGAGTGATCAGAAATTCATCAAGGTTATTTGATAGACTGCGTATGTTATTGTGTATAATTTTAAAATTATCATATGGATTATTGATTTCTAGAACTTTTTTAACTTCTTTATCAGTACTCAAGGAGAATGAATCTAATTTAGTTATAATGAATTCCCGTATATAAGGATCCATTCTGTAATTTGACTCACCTGGTTATTTGAAAATTTCTAGTTTAATAATAATACATAAATAGAATTCTAGTTAAATGTTATCCTTATAGACGCGTTTGGGTTTCTTGTAGATTAGTATGGGAATTTCTTCTTTTCTTTTTCACTTGTTGATCTTGTCTTCACTTTCTCGTTGATTTGGTTGGTCGTTTGTTTCTGGAGTTGTTTCTTGTTGGCTCCAAGAATTCCGTTGCTTTTTGGGGTCCAAGTGTTTGGTTTGACCGTTTCTTCCACAACGTCGTTTGTTCCTCAAATACTTCATGTAGGAGGGGTTGTGTAGGTGTCGATGGGGCACTATTTATCTTAATGATTTCTGGTCGATCTTCGAGTAGTTGACTCACCGAGTATTCTGTCCCATCAACTATTAGCTTATTTCCTTTTATGAAAGATTTTTTGTTTGGATTTTGCCTCTGGATCTGCAGATTCCTTTTAAGGACTGTATGTTCTTCTCTTTGTTTGGTGGTGAGGTCTTGAGACATTGATATCTTGGTTCCCTTCAATTTTTTGCAGTTTGCAAATATGTATTTCTTGGTGAGGTTTGATACAAATTCGATTTTCACAGGACAGTTTCTTTTTGATCCCAAGCAATATATGTCTTTTGTCCACGACCACCTAATAATAAGTCAATATTTTACCTCCTAACTAAAGGTATATGGTACCCATATATCAACTGTCGTGAATTATGGTTCATAATACACTGTAGTGTATTATGGTTCATAATTCACGACTAGAGATGGGGGTACAATATGGAATAAACTATTAAATCTGTGTATTTTGTTCAGGAAATTTGTTTCTTACATATCGTATCTATAAAATATTGTAATTTTTAGTATTGATACTTTTCATAACGATATTTTCTAATATTAAGTATTTTAAAACAATATATTTATAACGGTACGTTGTATTGATACTTTCTACAGTATCGCCCATCTCTATATATGTCAAATTATTTGAAGTAGCTGCCACAACATTTTGAGGTTAGTAATATGCCAAATCGCTACTGACTTTTATTTATTAATAAATAAATTAAGTGTCGTGGACAAAGTATAGTATTCTACTCGCAATTTATGGCCATAATTCACTTGGGTGACTTGCGCCCCTCGCCTGCGGCTCGTGACGCAAACGTCACCCATCGTGAATTATGGCTATCATAAATTGCTCGTTTAATAATATACTATTATTTGGTTTATTGTAAGATCTACTAGAAGTAGTGACTTTAACTGACCTTGAATAAAATCAAAAGTGATTTCGTCACGTTCTCGATCGAATCCGATTTTTGCTGCCGCTCTAGATTTTCAATTTTCTGCTTCAGAAACGAATTTTCCACTTCTAGTTGTCTGATTCTCTCGCTTGATTCTTCTATTCTTAATTGAATTCTTGCTTCACTGGCATCAATGGCACTCTTTAGTTCTATTCTATTCTGCTGGATTCCTTCAATTATACGTTTTGTATCAATACCGGTGGAATTCATACTCGAAGTTGAAAGAGTGTGTGGACCGCTTTAATATTGTATCGAGTTAAGAAAGATAAGGTGATTGTTTTGAGTTTTTATATTCAGTCAGTGCTAGGTTTACACTCTCTACTTACACAAGATTTCGGTTTGTATTTTCTTTATTCCATTGAAATTTTAAATTGGATGTGATGAAAAATGCTCTACTTGTAGGCCTACCTTGTTTGGAGTAATTTCTTAGTGACTGGTTTCGAAGATTTTTAATTAACTTCACGGAGGAATAATGAATGTACCTTCACTGTTAAGCGTACCACTATGAAGGCGTTACTTTCGTAGCGGCAATGTGTCTTACGTCTTTTTCTACTGTCACACTGACAGTTGTCGTCAAGTCTGTACTTTGTTGTTTACGGTCAATTATTATATATGAAAAGTGAATATTAATCTTATTGTTTTATTTATTTGAATAATACAAAAATATGCAGTATGCATAGATACACGGAAAAACATCGGTATATTGAAAGTTCTCAGTATTTTCAGTTAGAAAGAGAAACTGGTAATTATTGATCTCATAGCCTTTTCGAATTTGACTGAATACGATCCTGATGATTTTATTCATCAAATTTAGTGTTAGCTATTTGTCAAAATAGCAAATAATATAAACGACATGCCGAAAACCCGAATATACGTCACAAACGATGATGCACACCAAGTAGGGTTTTATTTCAATGATAGTACTCACTCTATTGTAGTACAAAAAGACAGTAATCCTAGGCAGGTAAAAATAAACAAACAAAAAGAATGCTTAATATTATTTTTAAATAGCTTACCTAAGCTAAAGTCACATTACTGTAGAAAGTCTACTAGTAAGCTTTATTTAGAGCCAGCTTGGACCTCTAAATTAGAACTTTACAGGCTTTATAAAAACGATTGGTGCACCGAGAACAACACCACCATTATCTGTTGCATCTTTTTCAAACATGATCGAAGATCAAAACATCGCATTATTTTCCCCAAAAAAAGACGCTAAAACAGGAAATATCAACATAGGTATATGAAGAACATCAAGTGAAAAAAGAAGAAGATTTGCAGTCGGTATTATTATGTCCGAAGTCCAACGTCTCCTCCCTATACTACAAGACAAAATAAGTTGTCCACAATTTTACAGTTTTCAATCTCAAAACCAAGGACGGCTATTGCTACATTTGGCACGAAGGACAAGGGGGACTGACAGCCAACATTTTCACATCAATATTGTATAGCTTCGTCAGAAACCATGTAATACACGAAAATGAAGTCGTAAGCAAAAATATTTTTTATAGTGATGGTTGTACCTTGTACCTGTCAAAACAGGAATGCATTGCTCTCAAGTGCCCTCTTAAACTTATCACAGGAAAGTAAAATAACAATTGAGCAGAAGTTCCTTGAAAAGGGGCACACGCAGATGGAATGCGATTCCATGCACTCAAGTATTGAGAGGAAACTCAAAAAAAAATTTATCAATGTCCCAGCTGATTACGTAGAAGTATGCCAATGAGCTCGCCTCAACCCAAGACCATATATTGTCAAGTACCTGGACTATACATTTTTTAAAAATTTTGAGAAAATGCAAGCTCTTAATTCCATAAGACCTAGAAGGACAACAGGGGATGCAGCTGTCTCTGATATCAGAGGCCTGAGATATAGCCCAGATAGATCCATCATGTTTAAAATTCGCCACTCAGAAGAATGAAAACCTTTACCCTGTCGCATGAATAAAAATAAAACTGTTTCATCGTATGATGCCCTACCCCAACTTTACGATGCACCTATAGGTACCAATTCAAAAGGAGAAATTCCATTCAATGGATTTAAAGATGTCTTTGAATAGAGACTACCGTTCTACGATAGTTTGTCTCACTTATAAAATGTAAATATTATCGTTGAAGTTATAAAAGTATTGAATAAAGTTTTTCTTTTCAGAAACCTGAGTATTGGTTTTTATTAATAAAATAGATGAGTACAAATTAATGGTTTAAAAAGTGTTTTATTGCTTTTCTGAAAATTGAAAATGGCCCTAAAATACTAAAAATTGCCTATATCCATTTAATAGTGGTAAAAAAAGTTCAATAAAGTTGCATAATAATGTAAGTAATAAGTTCATATGAAAGACAAGAAATGTTGAGAAATATTTAAATTTGGTTTGCTTCTATTTAAAATTCAAATTCAGCTCTCCTGCAAAACTGTCATTTTGTGAGTTAGACAATTTGCATCTTAGAACGATGATATTTTCCTCTTTTTTTCGCATGCTTTTCAATGACATTTGCATTTGAAATTTGCCATTTTTGTGTATTTACACCTATTGCGCCATTTATTATGTTAATTATTTTCCACTATCGATCCTGGGTTACAGGGTGCGGACTTTCGATCATTAAAGAGACTAGATAACGAGATGAATAACCCACAATACTGACAACACACTTTGTTATGTATTATAAAATAAATAAAATTGTATAGGTACCTACTGTACCGTGTTGCAAACATATCAAATGTGATGGTCTTGAATATTCGTCTTAAATATTCTCTTTGTCTCCAAATGTCCACCCAACTGTCGGTAAATAGTGACAGATCACAGTCAACGGATCTTCTGAACATACCATAGGTCAATGATTTAAGTTTATTTACATAATATCTGCGGTTTATCTCATTGTAACACAAACACTCTGATGCAACAACTTTTACCAAATAGTTATTTGTATTTACAATCCAATTATTTTTATATTTTGATTCCCGTGGTATTTATTATTAAATTTTTTTTTTGTTTTATAAGTTTGTCAGTTGTATGTGTAATCTTGAATTTTTTAGTAAAAACAGTATTTTTCTAAGTAATTTGATTCTAAGTTCCCTTCTACCTGGATGCGTGACAATTTCATGGGCAAAATACATATCTTGTTTTTAAAAAATATCTGAGACCAAAGAATAACGGTTTAACGACGGTTAAATTTGAACAGTCAGATAACCAGCAGTTGCATTGCATCCAATGTACGATAGCCGATTTCCGTTAGCTCACTGATAAATAAATTTGACAATACAGCAAAAGTTGGTGAATTTTATTTTTAGGTGATTATGAGAAATCGGTTATTTCCATATTTTGTTAAAAGACCCCTCCCCCTTCGGAGTCGGGCTCTTTCACCAAAATATGAAAATAAACTCAGTTATTACACAACATGCTTTCATAAAAAATTATCGGTAATTTTGGTGCACTTGTGTGATTACTTCCGAAAACAAAAAAACTAACACTGCCACGTAAATCAAATACTTGGCCAAAAAATGCTGCAGAGTTTAATGCAATGTCTTCAGTTAGAAGAACTGCCGAATCATTAAAATGGTTTTTCCAAAACGAGAAACGCATTCACCACATTCGTCTGTAAAAGTAAAATCCTGTAAATTCTGGATAAACGGGAGCTGCACTAAATAAATTCTGGATAAAACGGAGAATTTGTAAATCTCGATTTTTCCGGAGAGTACGAAGTTGCGGTTAAACGGAGTCCGGACAATCAAATCAGGGTTCTACTATACACGCATATTTCAAAATTATTTCTGCATCATCAGCTGCTGAAAAAAATTAGGCTCGCCCAGCCAAAAGTTCTAAATACAGATCATTCAGGGAACCGGTTTTTACACGAGCCTTCAATTGCCATACCTCTAAATATCACATTCTTCTAGTACAAATGGGCCACAAATCGTGAGCGGTGAGTTTAAAAAAAGTTGCGAAAAAAGGTGCGAAACTTTAATCTCTTAATAGGTTTATTTGGTAATAACCTACAGAGTTGCAAATAATGCATTTTTTTTTAATGCGATGACAATTCATTGCTCATTGTTTTCATAATGGGTAATGTATTCAATTTCCATTACTCATTAATTTTTTTTAATGATGAATTAAATTAATTCCATTAGTTTTTTTTATTGAACAATGTATTTCTAGTACATTTTAAATTTTAATTCTTAATGAGTAATGAAAAATTTTCATTACAATTTTTTGTCTAAATAATTAATGTAATTTTGTTCCATTACTCATTTTTTCTTTTATTTTCAATGGGTTTAAAATGAGTATTTCACAGCTCATTTTGGTCAAGTAAATAATAATTTCCATTCATTTATTTTACTTTTTGGTAGATTAGAGGAATAAGAGTATTCTGAATTTTTTCAAAAATTAAAATTTTTTTCGAAAATTCAAATTTTTTTCGAAAATTCAAAATTTTTTCGAAAATTTTATCAAAAATTTATAATTCTATCAAAAATCGAAAATTTTTTCGAAAATTCAAAAATTGAAAATTTGATCAAAAATTTGAAATTTATTCAAATATTGAAAATTTTTTGGAAAATCGAAAAATTTTCTTGAAAAATTCAAGACCAATACAATAGTTAGATTTCTATTAACCCTCCTGAAAATTAGTCCAGTGGAAAAAAAATCACTAAAGTATTTCAAGTTTCTAAAAGTAAACTTATTTGAGGTTTGGACCAGAATTACATTTTCATTAAAAAAATAATGACAAATGCATTATTTTTTACATTAGGATTTTTGTAACTCCAATAACCTATAACCGTTTCTTTCCTGTCTCTAGATGAAGGGACTAAAAGGTCTGGCGCTGGGAAGTAGGTATATCTATAGTCTTTAACGAGGAGTCGGTAGATGTTGACGATTTTGACCATGAGAATGAAGAATCCATTGAGGCTTTACAGTCTTCTTTGTATTACTCCGAAGAGAGTAAAATCAACTATTATTGGATTTTTCCGCCTCCGAAACGCTCGAAAACTGCATGAAAGTTTGTATTTTTATTTGTTAATGAACACGTCAGTTCTTTAATCCAAAATCCACTAATGAATATAAAAACGCCGTTTGTGGATCTACCAGTTAATAAAAATACAGACCGATGTCTTCTATCCGAAGATCTTTTAGAAACTGTCAAAAATATCAAACATTTGCAGACACAACCTAACCTATATTATTCTCCTCCGCAAATAGCTCTCGCATTTAATATCGTAAGTAACTATGCATCGACTATATCCTTCTTCTTAACCACCAATCACAAACGTCATCCCGCGCAATTTGTAACAAGTTTTTTTTTTCGATACTAAGTATTTTCCGTTTCGTATTTTTATTTTGCCACTTGATTTTAAACAAATCGTTACTTACTTTCCGACCTTTCTGTTACCGAATCATGTTTTTTTATATTAGTACCGTTATATAGTAGTTTTAGTATTAGTCCGGAGGTACGCAAATTTATATTCAATCATAAATTTAGTCGTTTCCAAACTTAAAATTTTTCAATCGAAAAGGACGTTTGGTATATATACCATTTAATTTAATTTAATTAATTCCATTTTACTAATGAGAATATAAAAGGACAGAAGAGTTTGATTCGTGGCGCTCAGCTTCTACTGGCTCTCAGCTTATACTGCTTTTGATACCGCTACCTGACGTTGAGCTTTGTGCTTCCGTGTTAGTCCGAGATTTTATTGTTTTTTCGTTCCGGTTCCCGGAGTTTGTACTTGAAGACATTAATTCTTTTGAACTTGCGAAAAAGTGAATTCCGACACCGAAGCCGTTTCAAGCAAGTTAAAGATATTTTAAGAATCACCGTTTATTCGGAAATTTTCATACCTCCTTAAACTAGAGATAGTTTGATTTTTTTTTAATTTCCGGACCGGTTGATTTTGTTGTAGGGAAATTTCACTTTGTTCAACCGGCAATATTAAATTAGGGGGATTTGTTTTGGGGAATTTATTTTTCATGACAATACTTAGTAATAGTAGAGAAGTTTAATTTGTCTTTATATTTTCCTGATTTTGAATTTAACTTCCTGTCGAGTTGAAACTCGTGTTTTACTTTTTTGTTGCATAATAACACAGATACTTAATAAAAGTTGATTTGTTTTAGAAAATTGTTTTTTATTACATTGCTAAATAAATTAGTATAGAATATTTGCCGGTTCCGCATTGAGATTATAGTCCAAGAGCCAAAGCCAAAAAAGTAGGTTCTGAAAAAAATGTACGGGAACAGTTATTTTTTCATTTGAATATGTTCAGGGGTGTCCCCTGAATGTAAATCCAAGTTGGTGTCATGGGGGGGTCACTTCAGCAGCCATCTTGAAAAACACGTTTTATTAAATATCTCGCGAACCGCGCATCGTACGACAAAAATGCCATCAAAGAATCAAAAATTAACGGATAGATGACTAGAATTCAAGATAATGTATATATAAATATCAATATTAACGTTTTTAAAATCATAATATAATCAAAATGAACTATCTAAATTCAATAGTACGATTTACATGTTGTATATTCACATTTTATGAGATTTTCTATTACATGAATGTAAGTCCAATTTAATAAATAAACTTTTTAACTCAAAAAATTGCAGCAATCACTCACATTTTTTCGATGAAATTGTACATAGTGATTAAAAAAAACTTCGAATTTGAGTTTTTCTCATTTTTTGCATTTTCTGAGAACATTTACCATGGAGTTGTATATTTTTTTCAGACTATCAGAAAGTAGAGATTTCAACGAACAAAAAGCCCACCGACATTTTGGAAAAAGCTGATATTTTGACGCGAGAATTTTCGATTGAAAATTAGGGTGCTTTTTTGATATTAAGTCAAAATAGGGTGAAAAAAAGAGTATTTCGAATCAAATAAATTACAGTGTATTTGGGACATAATAAAGTAAGTTTCCACGAAATTTCGTAAAAAAATACGTTTTTTGAAAAAGATGAAAATTCAAAACCAAAAACTTGGTTATTTGAATTTTTCACATACATTTTGAGGTAAGTGTAAAAATTGTGATTACAAAAGTTGTAGAGCTTCTAATTACTCACAACTTTGCCATTTAACTTTTTTCCGTAGGACTTGTAGTTTTGCCGGAAATCGAGATAAACCATTTTTTACCCTTAACAGCTCACCCCCTCACACTTCCCGAACTCGGATCGCCCGTAATTTATTTTTTTCTCCAATTATATCATACTCCCCTCATTTTCTAATAGGTTATATCCTATTATTATTTTTAATTTTCTTTTTTTTAATTATCGACCCTGGTTTAACATTCAGGACTATATTTTTTTGGATTTGCGCAACGCAAAATATGCATGTATGCCAAAGCAATTTTTTCGACAGGTAATCGGTAGCGACCGACCTCTACAGATCATTGGATCTCTCTGAAACGGGCATTATAAATAATTTTTCCTACACCTTGTTTTAAAACTAAGAGGAGAGATTTATACCAAAACCTGGAAAATCTGGACAGGACACGGCTAAAGCTCTGAGACCAATCAATCTAATGTCATTTTTGCTGAAGACTCTTGAGAAACTTCTCGATAGACATATCAGAGACGGTATACTGTCTTCGAAAACAAAGATAATTGCGTTCACCAGAAGAAGGAAAAGGGAAGGTCTTAGCCCTCTGATGCTTCAAGGTGAACCAATACGATTGTCGGATGAAGTAAAATATCTTGGGGTTATCCTTGACCCAGGCTTAACTTGGAACCGACACCTCCAGCACGTGATCAAGAAAGCAGAGGTGGCCTTCATGGTTGCCAGACGCACTTACGGCACTAAATGGGGACTTAGACTCAGCATGGTACACTGGCTGTACAAAATGGTTGTCATTCCCAGGATCACATATGCATATCTGGTATGGTTGCCAAAGATCAGACAATCCTCTGCTATGCTAAAACTAAGCAAGGTCCAAAGACTTGCATGCATTGGCATTACAGGGGCAATGAGGACTACTCCTACAGCGGCGCTGGAGACAATGCTAGACCTTCCTCCGCTACATTGTATCATAATGTGCGAAGCAAGGGCAGCACTAACCCGACTGGAAAAAGCATCAGACCATGACGTGGCACATGGTAGAGGACACACAGAGATAAGGCATGTGGATGATGACATTTTCAAAATGCCAACAGACCACATGACCACCAAATATATCTTTCGCAAGAACTTCGAGATTGTCATCAAAGATCAAAAGGAGCTTGAGGAAGAGAACGCACCACCACTTAGTAGAGCGAATGAACTGATCTGGTATACAGACGGATCAAAAAATGAGCTCGGCACCGGAGCGGGCATATACAGCAAGACGAGCAAATATGAAGGGATCATCTCGCTTGGCAAATACGCTTCTGTATTTCAAGCAGAGGTCTATGGAATACTTGCATGTGCAAGGGCTAATAATATGAGAGCCTACAACAACAGGCAGATCAGGATCTACAGTGACAGTCAAGCCGCCCTTAAAGCACTTCAGAGCTATAGGGTGACATCTCGGCTAGTATGGGAATGCGGCGAAGAACTTAGAAGACTGGCGACTCGGAACAGTGTAACACTGGAGTGCTGCCGTGCTAACAAGAAAGGTCCTATCTGCAAAATTTGGTAAATTGAGAGTTTTGTCTCATAGAAGTCGTGAACATTTTATCTACATCTTTACAAAGTTACAACGTCCTATCTGCGTCTTAAGTGCTATATTCTATACCTAAATGTTTTGTCCTAAGTGAAAAAAAAGCCACGTTTGCTAACATAAATTGTCCAATCAAACATTACTAAGATAAATAGTCCGTTCTGCTTTCAAAAATGCAATAAGGACAATTTAACCTAGCATTTTCTGCTGAGCAACATCAGTTGGGACAATTAAGCGTAGCATGACAGAACGGTAATGTGTCACATAACCTCAATAAGTGATATGAAGCGTGTTTTGTTATTGTTAGTTATCCGGTGTTTTTTGCATTTTCAAGTGAATAAATATTGTGAGTAATGGATCCAGGGTAAGTTTAATAATGTTTCCTTATTTTTAAACAATCTGATTGTAATTTATATCTTGTAGTGCATCAGTCAGCCGGCACAGTAGTAGCCGAAGCAAACGTATGGTATCTATTGCTCTAAATCTACAACTCAAAGAAAAACTAAACGTTATTAGAAGAAGCTCTAAGCAAACTAATAAAGTCAAAAGTAATAAAGATCCAGATTATGTACCAGGGCTGCCCAATGAATTAGGCAATATAAGTGGAAATGAGTCGGATTCTAGTTACGAATGTAAACAAATTACTCCACCTAGTAAACAAATACACATCTTGTCCAATGTAATATTAGTCCCTGAAAATGATAATCAGGTAGCCTTAAATAATTCAAATTATGCGAATATTGAACAAGAAGACTGCAAGGAGAATCCTCAGGAAAATTTATCTAATATAATAATAGAACCAGAAGAAATCGAGGTCTTCATTCGAGAAAATATTTTAAAAGATATTATAGGGAATTCTGTTGAAAAAGCAGAAAGTAAACTGTACACAAAAACTGGAGAAATAAGAAAAAGAAAAAGATTTGAGGAACCACTAGGTGAAAGAAAGAAACAAAAGATTATGAGTTACATAAGGGCTCATCAAGTTAAAAAATCTTGTAAATGCAAACTCAATTGCACCCAAAAAAATTCGTATACTAGACAAAGAGACATTAATAAACAGTACTGGCTATTACCAAAGGAACAACAAAAACAGTTTGTTTTGGAGAGGATAAAACGGAGTAATAAAAAAAGAAGTACAACCAAAAATCAAACATCATCAAGAGTGTATTCCTATAAATACTATTTAACATCTGAGAAAGTCGGGGAGGTACTCGTTTGTAAGAACTTTTTTTTAGCGACATTAGGGTATGAAAAAGGAAATGACAGAATGTTAAAAAATATACGTAACACAAATCCGAAATTAATAGTACCTAAAAAAGATAGAAGGAGGCGTTCCTACCCACGCAAAGTAGACAGAAACACAATAATTGAACATGTTAATTCATTTAACCCTATGATATCCCATTATAGAAGAGAGCACGCTCCTAATAGGAAATACTTACCTAGTGATATAAACATAACACTTATGCACAAAGATTTTTTACTAAAATATCCAAATACAGACATTTCATACGAATTATACAGAAGAATTGTAACTAATGATCTAAATATCAGCTTTGCAAATCTAGGAAATGAAGAATGCTGGGAATGCGAAGAGTTTGAAATACATAAAAAAGCCACGTTTCATGAAGCTGATATAGAAAACATTGCTAACTGTGATGTGTGTAAAAAATGGAAAATTCATAAGCTAAAAGTAACCAACGCCAGAAAAAATTATCAGGAAGATGCAGAGAAAATAAAACAAGATGATGAGATTTTTGTAGCTGCCGATTTGCAAAAGGTAAAAGATAGATAACGTTTAACTACATACTTTTTTTTAGGAAACGTTTTAGCTTTTACGCATCATTAACACAATTCTTTTAATTTGTAGGTGATTATGCTGCCTCGTTTAGAAACGTTTAAAGAAATTATATTTACGCCACGTATCGTAGCATACAATGAGAGTTTCGTCTCGCTTGGAAAGAAGTCTAAAACATACTCTTGGGCTGTGTTGTGGCATGAGGGAGTTGCTGGCAGATCCAAAGATGACATTATTTCGACGTTTTATGCATTTTTTAAGGCAAATAGGGACATTAAAAACATAACAATTTGGCTTGACAATTGTTCGAGCCAAAATAAAAATTGGTCACTATTTAGTTTCTTTATGTATCTAGTTAACAGTTCAGAAGTCGCTATAGAAAATTTATCAATCAAATTTTTCGAGCCAGGCCATACTTTTATGGCAGCTGACTCTTTTCATCATCAAGTTGAACTTGCCCTAAAGAGAAAGAAAAAGGTATATGATTTTGACGATTTTTGTGATGTGGTACAACAAGCCAATTCGTCAAAAGTTAACTTAATAAAAATGCAAATTTCACAATTTTTTTCCTTCACAGACTACACTTCTAAATACAAGTTAAAAAAACTTACTTCTCGCGTTTATTTAAAAGACATGGTGTGTCTTCATTTTAAAAGAGGAAATTATTTTTTTTCTTACAAAACAGAATTTGATAACGAATTTATTGATTTAAATGATATTTTTATAATGAAGTACGTTAAGGGCACGCTAACGATGCCGCAGACTCGTAACACATGTCGCGGTGTGTCTTTAGATCGAAAAAATAATCTTATATCCAAATTAAAAGCGCACATTCCTCAAAATCGTATGAAATTTTGGGAAGACTTGCCAGTTAACGAAGATGGTTTTGATGAGGAAAATGATTAATATCCCTATTATCGCCTTTTTTTTCTTTTCTGTTCCTATCATTTATATTATTACTTATATAAATAATAATATGTTTAGTTTTTATACATTACAATTTAATTGAAGTGTTCAGTATTAAAATATTAGTTTCATTTAGGACAAATTCAGTAAGTAAAATTGGAAACAAACTAATTGCATATACTAAACTATATTGTCCTAACTGACAGTATTATCAAATATCCCCTAATCAGGAAAATGTAAATCAAAATTATGACTAGCAATTAGATTCTATTTTCCGACATAATATATAAAATAAAATTTGAAAAGTTTCTTAAAATACCATGTGTTTTACAATAAAATAAAACAAAAACCTGGTTTTCTCAAAACTTAAATATTGCAGATAGGACCTTTCTTGTTGGGACGGCAGTGGGTCCCAGGTCATAAAAGAATCGCAGGCAATGAAAAAGCTGACGAACTCGCAAGAGTAGGATCTTCAACTCTGATGAACGGACCCGAACCTGCTGTAAGCATCCCCAGATGCTTAACGAGGTCATGGTTAAAAGGGTGGTTGAAAGAACAACACAATAAACACTGGAAGAATACGACCAGGCAAATACATGGAAAGAAATTCATAAAAGAACCATCAGAAAAAGTAGCGAAAGAACTGATCTCAATGAGCAGGAACCAACTACGCACCATAACGGTGCTACTTACGGGAAACTTTCCCACAAAGGAGCACCTAAACAAAATAGGGCTGTACAACGGAGACCTTACATGCAGAAGATGCAAAAAGGATACCGAAACAGCTCTGCATATACTATGCAACTGTGAGTCGCTGGACCACAGAAGGCAGAAACTGTATGGTAGACCCCAAATGACTCCAGAAGACTTCTACAACCAACCAGCAAAGAACCTGTATGAGCTAATACAGGGAACGGAATGGCTGAATAGGTTGTAGTCAGAACACTAGGAATATCCATAATAAGCCCAGGAGGCTGAGGTGGTACCGGCGAAGGGACAGCTCCTTATAAAAAAAGAGGAGAGATTTGAATTTAAGTTGGCATTTCTGCAGCCCAGTGATTGGTTGAGTACACATTTTTCACGTTTGTTGTTTTATTTTTAACTAAGTATTATGTATATTCCACCTAAGTTGAGTGCTATTTTTATTATTTATTCAGTTTGATAAACAAAATACATGCTTGTTTTTTTCTTGTTAATAATATAATAAATTGTAAAATTTTACTATTGTGAATATTTCTACATCAAGGTTTACCCACATTACAATACATTATTATGGTATTTCTCGATATCAAAACTTCTGTTGACTTCTAGTTCGTGCTTCAAATGTGAATAGAGAATAATCTTAACATCAGTAGATTTTTTGTACATATTTATATCATCCCATTTGATATGAATTACTTATGATAACCTTACATTTTGTTCACAATAATGTGACATTTGGTTAAAACTTTTGCCATGGCCTGTGGCCAATGATGATTCTAATTCTAGACTTGCATTTATCCCTCATTGGACACGAAAACTGCAAGCAATATAATACATATGTTACATAACTGTCAATTAGTTTGAAAGGTCTGAACACGACCCTATCGGAAGACCCTCTTAATCTAGTAACTTTAGTGGTGTAAGTGAGGTTTCTTAAAATCCTCCTAGTTTAAAAACAAGGTATATATTCAAGAAAACATATTTGTATTCTGTGTAAATATTAATTTATTAAAATCGCAGAGCGCTTTCGGCTATTAAGCCATCTTCAGTGCAGTGTTATCCTATATTTTTAATTTATGACGTCAATGTGTTGTCAAAGTTTCTTGTATAAATTACCTGACGAGTAAGCACTGAAGATGGCTTAATAGCCGAAAGCGCTCTGCGATTTTAATAAATTAATATTTACACAGAATACAAATATGTTTTCTTGACTTTCGAGTCATGTGTACTCAGCTATAAAGTATTCACCTAAGGTATATATTCACACACAATTTTGCATTTACCACAATTATTTTAAGGACTAGGTTTGTTCCCGTAGCAAGTTCCTAGCTGTTACGGACATATTGAGTCTGCGCAGTATCAGAGTTCAGGCTCTGCTGGAACGCTTTTTTGATACTGCGCAGACTCAATATGTCCATAACAGTTAGGAACTTGCTACGGGAACTAATTACGAAATAAAACATTTTTTCTACTACCGTGTGTAAGGTACGTACTTTAGACACATTTTCGAGTGCGTAAAACTTTATTTTACGCACTAGTGCGTAAAGAAAAAATTCCAATATGTATGTAGTTATAGATATCTAGCCTTATAAAAATATAGGTATAATAAACGGATATTAGATCTAAGTTTTTTTCATAAATTGGAGATAGAAACCTATAGAATTTGGTAAAGTAACCTAATAAGTACTGGAAATAATACGGTAAATAGGTATAAGTTGGCGGTGAGTGACTGAGATTTCTTTGTGAATTGAATCTGACATTTTAAATTTAAATTGAGATCTTCCGACTATACCTAGAGTAAGCAATTGTATTTTATATTTAGGAATTGAATATTTTTAGAAAACTATGATGTTATTTTAGATTATTATAAAAAGACTCTTCTAAAGAAAAATTTAACATACTTTACGCACTAGTGCGTAAAGTAAGTTAAACTTTTGTATTTTAATTAAATATTCGCTAGTAGAAAAAATATTGTATGCAATTCGTGTGTAAAGACCTTTTTTTCGACTCATGTGATTGTCGCATTCGCCTGAGCCGCAATATTCACATTCGTCAAAAAAAGGCTACTTTACACACTAGTTACATAAATAACTATTTTTCTACTTCCCACCGTGCGTAAAGTGCATACTTTACGCACGCTACGAAGTGTGTAAGGTTTTACTTTTTTGCAATAGTGCGTTAAGTAAATTTGTTATGAGTTTTGGGAGTATACTGGCATTTGAATATTTAAAATATATATTTGTATGGTTGTAGTTTACCATAGACTGAAAAATGAGGAAATTTATCAGTATTCTGCTATAATTTTTAATAAAAAGAAACGTATAATATCAATTATTTTTCAATGACCCTAGTATAAGCCTCATCAAATGAATGTCAAATAATAATAATTAATGCGTGGATGTGTATTTAATAATAAATATTCCTTTTTGTTAACTTTTGGGGTTTTTTTCCCCATGCTAGTAGTTTACGTGCGTAAAGTCACTTTTCCGCGCCCAATTGCTGACCGAACTTCGCTAAAACGTCGTTTGGCCATCTGCAATAGCGTGAGGAAAAGTATCACTTTACGCACCAGTTTGGTACATTACGATTATCTACGACCACCTTTAAAATTAGGCATTTACGAACCAAAAAAAATGTGTGAAATTATACATTATACATACGTTAAAAAGCGTGCGTAAATGAACAACGCTTTTTATAGGGGACTCTCATTATAACACCCAAAAGCGTGCGTAAATGACCATTGCTTTTTGAATGGGGTTTTCATTTTAACACTCTTTTTTAGCCACATAATTATCTATTTGCCATGAATTTACTCGTTTATTGTATAAACTTTTGTAAATTTGACAGATAAGTGTCAGCCATAGTGAAAACTTAAAAAAAAGACAAATTACCAAATGTTATAATTAGTAATTCAAATAATTGTCTTCATTTTACTGTAAATATTAATTTGAATAATTAGAATTTGTTTTGTATATAATATACCTATTTGTTTATAAAAAATTCATTTTTATGTTTTCAGCCCCTTCAGAGCACTTTTTTTAATTTTTTCTTCATGTAGTCGTAGACAAAGTTTTGTGTGACACTTGTGCGTGTAGTACTTTTGTGCACTCGTTGCATTTTCGCAACTCGTGCGCAAAAGTATAACTTCACGCACTTGTATCATAAATAATATTTTATCACCACACCAAAATATACAACGTGTAGGTACACTAGTGTAAAAACGATGTGTCTTTATTGTTTAGTTAATTTATTATTAGATATAAATCGGTAAAGAAAATCTTCCTGATATGGTGCTGCATACTGTAACCACTACGAACACTTCAGTTGTATGTGAAATTGTTTTATTCACAGGACTTATCCACACTAGAATCTGGTACCTCTGATAAAAATCGGTCAAACCTTTGTCGATACTCTAGAGTACTTTCAGCCTTTGGTAAATCTCCACTCTCTTTCTTTGGTAAATACTTTGCTAACCTATCTCCGGATGGGAAATGTTCGATTAAGTCAGGAGGAAATTCGCAGCATCTTCCGTTTCCTTTTTTTACTGTTGAAACTTCCACATGCCTTCCATTGCTTAAAATAATATCGTTGGGATATAAAGATTTCATTCCAACGTAAGCCACTTTCGCTGCTAAAAATGACCATATAACTCCAATTAAAGACAATATAATGATATTGATAGTTAAACTGAATGTTATCGGAGATACTCTGTGTATGTCGTAGTCGAAATTTGAATTTATACACGTTAATAAAGAGAGCACCAATCCTACAGACGCCGTAATAGTAGAAAAAGTAGATGATACGAAGAATAAAGTAATATTGTGATCAATATACCACCGTTTCCAAGCCATCGTACCAGTTCCAAATGACAAAGCAAATCCTGCAGCCATCAAAAAACTTCCCGAACACATCATAGTTGGAGTATTAATAAACGTTCGTTCGTTTTGTTCTGAAATAATATTTGATTCTTTTTCTACCATGTCATATATATTAATTGCGTCTTCATAGGTATTATTTGTATTTGGCAACAAATTTTGAATGTTATCACTGTTGTTCGTTGAAAAAGATATAGAAAGTGTCGTCTCATTTTGATTGAAAGTGATGTTGGAAGTAGAATGAACAGTAATTTTTCGAATAATTAATGTTCCCATTAATATAGAATAAAAACATAACTGCAAGAACACTACACTGAGTCCTATTACAATTGAAGCAGAGTATCTTCTTTCTGAAGGATATTGAGATTGAGGGATTCTATTGGTTTTCGTCTTGATTTTAAAAATCCTCTCCATCTCCAAAATACAACTATGACATCCTGTAACAAAATTGAAGTGTTATTTTGAAAGTACATCAATCATATTAAACATTGTACAAACACGTTGTAGTTGAAATGAAAGTTTTTGATTACGACTATTAGATTCCCTACTAAAGTGCGTCTATAAGACAATAATAATAGTATATTATATAATAAACCAATAACCTTTTTCAAAGATTATTTGCATTTATAAAAATAAAAAGCCTAACAAGTGACTTTTATTTATTGAGCAAAATTCGGAATCATGCAATTCAATTTTATAACTTATTGTAAAATTCTGGCAATTATTTATAACTATACCCTATCCGTGTTTGCAGCTACTTTGGTGAATGAATGGTGGGATTAAGTGAACTAACTGTAGCAGTTGTAGATAATAGTTATTTATCCACAACTGTCTTGTAACGGGTACGATTTGACACTATTTTCAGTGTCATAATGATGTATATTACCGAACTAGTGCGTTTTTTAATACATTACCGCACTAGTGCGATAATAAGATTCTAGAAACATATTAATAACAGAATTAAATATTGAAAATAACACTGGAAGCTTCCATTTTAAATTTCCGAAAGGAGATTGTCTTCGCTTGAACTGCATTTGAACCGCATTTGGAAATACGTAACAATCATTTGTAATTAATTATATGGATATGTTAAAAATTATAATTATTACATGAGAATTATTAACCATTGTGGGTGGGTTTATTAAAATGGGTTAATAAAAGTATTGACTGTTATGAATTATTAAAAACTCGGTTAATTATTAAATCATTACACAACAATGTCTAGTAGTAACGTAGTAAATTAGTTCAGTCGAGTTTATTTTTATAAGTTGTGTAACTCTTGAGTCCAGTTCTCAGTGGTTTCAACAACTATTGTTCGAATGGAAGATTTATTCTCTTAGATTGCGATTATACCAAACCGTCTAATAATATTTCATTTGTTTCAAACTTTCCTTTTGTGTAATTCGCTTAACATTGTTTATCGGTAGCAAACAATTTGTTTTACAATACAACATTTTTCAGTAGTGTTGGACTAATATTCCATACATGTGTTGCATAATTCTTAACGCGTTTCAGAATTATAACAGGTATAAATACAGATTTAAGATTATATTTTGTTGGCGTTTCTAGAAACTTATTTCAATAATGTCATTTTTTCTCAAATACATTTTTGAAATACGCTACGCTACAGAACCATGAATTCCTACTCCTCTATCAGTTTTAGATCCGTCAGTGTACCTACCACACCAATGGATGCTTCTAATCAATTCTAGTTTAACTGGATGTTGTATGGCTGCTTGTCATTAATTATATACCTAGCATTAAAGCCAGCATGTTATCACTTTTTTTGTTGGGAAATCGAACTACAATCTTTTTTATATCTCTAATTGGAATCTGACTGGGGGAAATTGGGGCTGCGACCCAAAATTTCTGAACTGGATGTACACCGCCATAGTGAGACCAATTATCACTCATGGAGCCGGAACCCTTTTGCGATATCAGCTCCAATGTAATATTGGAAGAAATAATTGAAGCTGAAAAGAAGGGACCATTGGAAAGATCTAGTAGGGCTTAGATAATCATAGATTCCCTAACGGGACATTGTCACCTGACTACTGGGCACCTGAAAAATTTCAAGATAGTGGAGGAAGAAGAATGTATATTCTGCAAACACGCCTAGGAGATTATGGGGTAGATTAGGGCCATTCGCCCAAGCTAAAGCCTGCAGATATGCTAAAACTCAGGTCTCAATGAATGTAATTCCAATATATACACACATGTTATGAATTCAACGTTTCGGTAGTGCATTTTTTCGTGGTGTCAGATAGGGACCAGAATATTATAGAAAATTAATTATTTTTGATAGCTGGAACGCTATAAATAAACTATAAAAAAGATTGTGATTTGATTTCCCAAAAATTAACAAAAAGAATAATGAATACACTTCAGAGGAGAAAGATATGATTTTATTTTTCAGTACTTTGTTTTTAGAGATTTTTGCCCAGCAACTGTTAAAATGTGGTCTATTTCATACGTAACGTCCTTTTTTAAATTATCAAAGCGATGTCAACTGAAAATAGATAATTCAACAGGACGCAAAATAACATACTTTGATGGGATTGTGGCGCTCATTATTTTCTGCATAGGTAATTACTTTATCTGTTGGGTCTATTACATTCTTAGATATTGATTTTATTATCTCTAATAAAACACAGAGGAATTATGTAATGCCTGCTTTGTACAATGTAGCAATAAAAACAAACGATTACTGTTCATTATGAACAATGACAATAAGTTTACGGTTGAAGTTGTAGACCATAACAATTAAATATCTTTGTAATTAACAGTAGCATTAAAAGAGTTTCAATCGTTATAATAATAATAATAATGAAGTTAATTGAAAAATGTAAAAAATATATTATTAGAAAATATAAAATAAAATTAGATTGTGCATGAAATGCCTTATGATTGATTCTACACTTTATCACAAAAAAAATAATTAGAAAAATGAGGACCCGTAATGAACGAGGTACAAAATATAAGCAAAACTTCATCATATTAACTGAAAAGGATTTTCTGCTCCTGCAGGTTCTATCGCCAGCTTAACCTCAGCCTCCTATGCTTTTTGTGTTTAGTTGGTTGAGCTTCTCACAAGTGTGAAAGCAGCCTCTGTTTGGCTTTTTGTAAACGATCCTAGCTTTAATTTACAATGTATATTATTTGTTACTCGGCCGAAGCAATGTTTTTAGCTTCGGCTCCCCTGTCGATATTGGTGTTGTTTTCATAGCTACCGCATTATGCTGAGTCAGGCAAGTTTTTGTACCTTCCTCAACTTAGCTGCGGATATTTTTTCGGTTATTCTCGTCCAGCATGCCAAAGATGACTCCGAGATATTTAACTTCACCCGACAGCTGGATGTGGTGATATTCAAGGATCAGTAGTCCTGAGTTTCTTTGTCTTTTTCATGTAAAAGCTGCAATGGTTGATTTGGAGAGTCTGATATTCAACCCCTTCCCTTGAAGCCATATACTGACAAATTTGAGGGCCATTTCCATTCCATGGTATTTAATTTTTCTTGGGTATCAATAACTACATCGTTTGCGAACCCAAGTGTTTTGTGTACTTTTTTCTAGTGTGATTAAAAGGTCCTCCAGGGTTTTCGTCATATATGCAGATCGAAAGGAAAAAATCAACTTCTGACATGTTTGTCGTTGTTGACTAACATCCGTATTCAGAAATATCGATAACGGTCCCGTCACGGAAACGGCTCCATTCGGTACCTATTAGTTAGTATCTACAAAGATTACAGAATAAATATCTATAACCAGCTATAACTTAACCATACGAGACAAGACGGCACCGTAACAAAATGAGCAATCACACTATGGCAACATTGTGTCAAGAACTAAGGCGTCTATTCTGTAATATTTCGTTCAGCAAAGGTTTCGTTTACAAACGATTGGAAGTGTGAACGAAAAATTTTGAAATGTTATTCTCTATCTATTTCGTTGACCACTTTCTGATGTTAACGAAAGTTGGACGTTTTCAAATGGGTAGTAGAGCAGAATATCACAGCGTTGTTAGATTTTTGAATTACATTATAATTAAGTGATGAAGATCGTAGGTAATATCCATTCTTTATAAATACATATCCGTTATGTTATTTAATATACTGCACAAACCTATAAATATTCCATTAATATGTAAGAAAAAATGAGTATTTTTTTTAATATTTAATAACATACAATCAATCAATTTCCTTCTCAACAATTTCCATAACTTTCACCGAAATAATTAATATTATCACAAAAATAAACAAATTTTTATATCCAAAAGTGACGTTTCTGGCTGCCGTTCATGAACGGCGATTTCTAACGAGAAATTCGTTAGCATTTTTTATATAGAGTAACATTTATCGTTCGTAAACGATATTCGTTCATCAACGGCATCGTAAATACTTACAGAATAGACCCCTTAACGTAAGTGTCAATCTCACTTTAACTTCAAACTATAATCTATGATTGCTATCTTTTGATTTCTAATTTTTTTGTTTGTTGATTACCAGTTGGGAAAACGAGTAATCATATCATCCATTGGCGATACCACCGTCATAGCTATAGAGCAGCTAGGAGCTGCCCGCAAGGTGGGGTGCTGTCCTAGTAGACGAACTACTGAAGAGGCTAATATCCAAATGCATGTTTTGCTTAAAGTCAGACGTCAGACAATTCCTGAGAAGCACATAAAGGATCTTATTCTCCGAACATCATGAAAATTTAGTTTTTGAATACCATTTTGCGTAAAACCGGTCGATTTTATCATATTACGGATAGTTATATTAACGGTTCCGTTATAAGGGCGCGTTGTATCAAATACTTACTTCTTCCTCCACTATTTTAAGTTTCTTTAGGCGCCCATTCAGGCGACAATGTCCCGAAGGATTCTTGATGAAACACCTAAACTCGGTTTAATGATAACTGATGTTTTGACTGTGACAGATTGATGCAATTGTTCTTGATGTCATGACTAGTTCAGAAGTTATGCGCTGACAAAAATGTACTGAATTACTGTAGTCAACGAATTGCAGTCAATAATCTGCTCCTTAAGAACATCTTGAATTGCTA